>VZSF01001143.1:0-10510 GCA_013398295.1 Chionis minor
TACAAAGATGGTTAGGGGACTGGGACACCTTTATTATGAGGAAAGGCTGAGGGAGTTGTGTCTCTTTAGTCTGGAGAAGAGAAGACTGACAGGGGATCTCATCAATGCTTATAAATACTTAAAGGGAGGGTGCCAGGAGGAGGGGGCCAGACTTTTTTCAGTGGTGCCCGGTGATAGGACAAGAGGTAACAGGCACAAACTTGAATATAGGATGTTCCATCTGAACATGAGGAGGAACTTCTTTACTCTGAGGGTGTCAGAGCACTGGAACAGGCTGCCCAGAGAGGTGGTGGAGTCTCCAACTCTGGAGATATTCAAAATCCACCTGGACGCCATCCTGTGCAACCTGCTGTAGGTGAATCTGTTGTGGCGGGAGGTTGGACTAGATGATATTCAGAGGTCCTTTCCAACCCCTAACATTCTGTGATTCAGTGAAATAATTTTTATTTAAGATCTTTGGGAATCCAAATAATTTTAGAAGTTGTCTGCAGCTTTGACAAAACCACATCTCAGAAATTCAGGGCATGTGATAACCCAAGATAAGCACTCTGTCTACAACAGAACTTAGTAGCTTTCCACTCTGATGTTACAAGCTAAAAAGCAGTAACTTTTAACTTACTCTTAAAAATCAAGCTTGTGCAGAGCTCATGGTGTAATTCCTGCTCTTAGCCTTGCACTTCACTGACATTGTGTCAACACAGTTCTTTCTAGCCATACACTTTTATATATGGACTGATGGACTTGTGATCACTGAGAGTCAAGTGCTGAAGTCCTTAGTAAGCACCTAACCAACATTTCTTCAGGATGAAGTCATGGGAAGTTTGGAGGGAGGTATGAGTAAAATGCTGACTGAGGATGCTGCCACCAAGCATGAAGTAGAAGTGAATTGACATTGCTTTCATTTGAATGAATGCACTGAACCAAGAGGGACTGCTGAACGAAGTAGGTCTCAAATTCTGGTTAACTCAGTCCCACTGGACTTTAATTTTACCTACTCAGTTGCGTGACTTTAATTCAACTGCCATTAAATAACTGATGCTGATGTCCTTTTGATTAAAGCAAATATGGCATAAATTTTATAAGGCAAAACAACATAGATGTCACCATAATCTTATTTTAGGGTTTTATTTCTAACTTAAACTCTGTAGGCCATGGTGGGCAACTGTATTTACAAGTGTGGGGACTGTTGATAGGAGAAGAATATTGTTGGTTCAGGAAGGTCTATTAAAAAGCAGCCTTGGTAAATCGTTTAGCAGAGCATTGAGGATTAGGCAAACTACTCAGCCTGAATCCACATCGTCTGCAAATCTGATGTTTATAGAGGTCTCTGTGTTGCCCAGACCTTTCGCAAACTATTTTTAGTGGCTAATTGTCCAGCTGCATTACATCTTCACCTAGATTCTCTTTTTAGCCAAAAGAAATGGAAACCCTGAAGAAGCAGAAAAAATAAGCTGAATATTAAATGACATTGGAAATTCTGGAGTAGTGGGATATAAATGTCTTCGGGGGGGGAAAAAAAGAGACTGAAAATTATCACAGGAAGATCTATTTTTAGGAGGAGCATTTTTTTAAAAAAAGATTGAACTTGTCTGTGAGAGTGTGTTGAAAAAGCATATCTAAGGGCTTTTGTGGCGGGATAAAGCAACAAAGAGATATAAATTAAAGACCGGCTTTTAAAAAGCAGATTAGAACTGTAAGAGATAAATGCAAATGAAGGGTCGAAGCAGCATGAAGCCAAGAGAGCAAGGATGTGTGGAAAGCCCAGGGGAGGATGGGGGAATGGATAAAAGACATGCTGGATCAGACGCTTGAGCTGTTACAGCGGCGTCACTGAGGGCTGGATGAGATACGGGCTCCTGTCAGTGGTGGTTTAGGAGTATTAGGTTTGCCTGAACCAGTCTGACATTTCCTCAGATGTGTTTATCAACCCTGTTTGAGGGCAGCTGGCCACTGGCACTTTGCAGCTCTGAGGGGAGGAGCGAGGATTGATTCTTCATGATTGATGTAGCTGTGCTTGAATGCAGTCACTAATTCCTCTGCACAGCTGCACAGCAAGTTCCCCTCATCCCTGAAGCACATCTGGAACGCAGCCTGTCTGCGCTGTATGGGGCTGGGTACTGTAACAGCCCCGGTTTATGAGGGACACCTGTAATACTTCAGCAGCCTGTTTTTCCCTCAGCTGGCTGGAGGCGAATTGAGCAGACATGCTGTCGTGCTAAGCAAGCTATGCAGGACGGGGCAGAGAGATGAAAATCACTGTGCAAATGAGGCATTAAAACCCCCCGATTCTGATTTCACGGGTTTACCTGTACGGTTTCTGTCAGGTCCAGACTCGGCCCTGTGTTGAGATTTCTTCTCTGCTGCTCAGAACTTGGAATGTGGGCTATTTGTGTTAGCAGTTTAATTATAATAACCTCACAGGCAATGTTTTGAAAAGCTTCACTGGACTAATTGGCTGAGTGACATTTTTAAGCTAAACAAGCAGCAGTGGTGTTGCTGCATAGCTAGCACACTGTCTCCAGTTACATCCCTGTTGCTGTGCTTGCTCAGGATCAAGCTCTGCATCAAACTCTAACTCCTTTATCATCCACAAGGCCCACATTTTGGGTTTCTCCCTGGCTCAAATCTGGAACAAGCAAACCGCTTCCCCAGGCGGGACCAGAAGGACCAGCTCAGGCTCACAGGCTGCCTGTTGGACTCAGTGACCTCAGCTTCCAAAAACCAGCTGTGAGGTACAGCTGGAACAAAGCACGAGAGGCTCAGCTTGGGCGAAAAAGCCAGCCAGCCCATGGTGCTGGACATTGACTTAGATGTCAAATTCCTGAACTCCAGATTGCTGCATTTTCCCAGATATTGGTACCTAACAGGAACAACTTACAGCTCACTCGGGTATTTCACCACTTCTGAGAATCACACTGATGGCAACACAAAAGTTGCCACAGAGCCTTTGAAATATGGTCTTATTTTTGAAAAAAAGCAGACGTGTTTCCCCTCTGAGGACACGGAGCAGGCAGCAGAGACACTGCTCAGGCCAGCACCCGACAGAAATGTTTTCAAGGGGCAACCAGGTGATTTTAGAACCGTCACAACACCACTTTTCAGTTTTGTTCCTGCTGTTCTGCTGGTAAAGGAGCTTGTAGTTATTAAGCAGTTAATTGTAACATCTGAACAAGCTTTTTTCCCCCAATAAATCTGGCCTGGCTAGTTCAAAAAAATCTGGTAGACTCAAATGGCCCTGCTTTGCAAGGTGAACACTCTGCTGGCACACACATCTGATTGTCCTGGAGATCTGCTGCACATGCACTGTGATTGCCATGTTTAAAGTTTTACATTGAATAATGGCTGCTATTATTCCTTGAAAGAGGACCCAAATATGCCAGCATTTCCATCAGCCTCATGGGAGAGTAGATGTACAGAGCCACCGAAATTCATTAAATATAACGAAAAATGTAAAAATCATAGGAAAAAAACTCTTCTGTTCAGAACATAAAAGAAGCAGGGAGAGCTTTCTCGTATCTCTTCTTAGTAGCCCGCTGAATGGAAGGGTGGGTTTCCAAAGTCAGGGGGCTCTGCACCAGAAAGCAAAACTCTTTCTGATTCACTAAAAACATTTACAGTTTAGTCCATAATGATCAAAATCAGTGAACAATCTATAATACAAGTAACACCCAGAATGATAACTAGATGCAAATGCTATTGTTTGTTTGCAAATCCAAGAAAACCATCTTGCATATTAAAGATCATGGGGTTTTACTCTTCCAACTATCAGTAGTCTTCATGGAAGCCCACTTCTGCAAGTATGGTGGATACTCTTAATGTAATCAGTTCCTCTTTTTTTTTTTTCATCTAGCTTCTAGAAAAAAACAAGTTACAAGTAGTAACTGCAAATACCTTGCCGCAAATTAAACATGCACATCCCAAGTTCTTACACAGATAATTCTAAAATGGCAAGCTCAAGTAAAATGTTATTCACATTACTCAATGCTTTAAAAGTTATAAATAGCTGAGGAATTTCTGATCTACAAGGAAGGTCTCTCATGGATTACAGTTCAATGTCTTAAATTTAAGCTTTAATGTGTTATTTATTTTGTTTTAAAAAACACATGTTGCTTTCGATGTAAATTAAGCATAGAAACTCTACGTCCTTGTCTTGAGGAACCCTCTACAGAAGGATGTGGTCATGTTTAAATTGTAGTGTCTTTATGACACAGTTCAACTCTATGACTTTTCAATTCTGTGTTTTCTCAATCTAAAAAAAATATAAGCATGCTGGCAGAGATAGCTGTCTCTATACAGCTGCTACGTGCAGTGAGAAATACCCATCATTGTGAGTTTGCTCTTTATTAATTTTTATTAGAAATGGCTTTTGGTATGGGTTAAAGTTCTTGCTGTGGTGATGCGATCAACAGTACCAGCCCTTCAAAGGGAATGAGCAGACATATTCATAGCCTCTTTTCAGGAGGGAATGTATCGTGATGTGAGACTGTTTACATGTACAGGCACCATGGTCATTAGCAAGTCTCACAGATACAGCAGGGGGATTGCAAGCAACAGCATTCCTGTCCAAAAATAGTCTGTAACTTGGTGACCAAAAGGAGCAAGTCCCCTGTTTATCTTCAGAAGGAATGAACGTGCTTTGCTTGTGAGAAGCCTATGCACAGGGTCTGTCTGAGAGGTAGTCAGACATATGCGGATGGGCAGTCAGATACATGCAGTACTAGCCTCTCTGCTTTGAATAGAGGTTGACAGAGTTGATACCAGTCACATTTTATAGTAAAAGTTCTCCATTTACAGACTCTGGATTAATTTACATTCGTATTAAGGTAAGCTGGAACTGGATAAAATTAGAGAACCAGTCCTAGAGAAGCAGGCAAGAAAACTGAATTATCTTTCTATTTTTTCTAATACTTTGGGGTCAAATTTTTAAATTTTACTTAAGCTTCACCTTGTCCCTAAGACGAGTTCTACTTGCACACTAATTTTTGGTCACCTGAAAGCCAGAAATATTGTAAAAATCTGAAGAGTCCATTGAGTTTAGTGATGTCAGCAGGGATTTTTCGTCTATGCATAAGGTACATGGATTCTGAATGAACAGTGCTTCATCCTTTCTAAACTCAAGCTCTCTTGCTCTTTTTCATCCATTCTCAAGTCATAATAAATTACACACACACAAGATTTTTAAAGGGCCCTCCCCTCTACTGCTCTATGCATTTCATTATATTTAAACCTCCTGCATTGTGCCTAGATTCTGTACTGCCAGGACCTGGTGTTCCCATCACTAGATTATAAACTGCATGGAAAAAAGGCCATGTTTTATCTTAGGCAACATCTCTCTACTGAAGTGTGCCATCAAAACCTATAGACAGACATCGATATTAAAATATAAGCAAGGTTTGTATCACATATTGCACAGTTAGTTAAATACCTTGGGGAGTTGCAATAAGACATTTCTGTTTGGTATATCTGTTGTATATTCTTCAAAGATTCCCTGAAAATATAGAAAATATCATTTTTCTTTAAAGCATTACAGTCACTCTCCTGGTGAACACTGAAGGATTTAATTCATCTGCACTTTTGAATTACCAGAGGCCCCTGTTCTTTTTAAGCATCCTTATTCATACACTAACATCACAGTAAATAACATCTATACTAGAAGCCAAATGGGTTCATTAGTTGTCCCTCCATCCATAGCTAACTGGCTCAGAAATACGGTCTTTTGCCAAGAATACCAGTAAGCACAGATTTATCTACTGTTACTCCCCTGTGAAGATTGCCTTGCATCATCATTCAAAGTCCTAATGCATTGAGCTCCCACTTCATCTGGGGATGCATTTGGCCCGCATCTGATCTTGAACAGCGTTATTTTAATTCCATTCTTTTAAAAGGGAGAGATTTCTTGACAGAGGAGGAGGAAAAGGGGCAAGGAAACAGCTTGGTCTGGAGGTCAGGATACACCAGACTGGATCAATATTATAGCTGGTGATTGTGGTGTTCAGACTTCTTTCTACCCGCCTGCAAACAGCTCCTGCAAATTTGTTAATGACACCCTACAAAAGGAACTCTACACAAAATAGCAGGACCTTAAACTTGTAAAAATGAATGATCAGTCATCAAAGTGTGGAACAGCCTGGAACAGCCTGACTAGAAGCATGGTAGCCTGTCACACACAAGGAATTTCTTGTTGTTTTAGCAAGCAAAAGAGCAGAGTTGAAACAGCAATGTCTGACTAAAAATAGTGTCTTTAGAAGACAAACACATTTTTCTTTTTGTTGTTACTGTTAACACCTTAGGTTATTACAAGTAAACATTTTCCACTGTTCATTACTTTCTTGATAGCCGTATTTGCATCAGGTGAGGGAACAAAATGTCTCAACTTTCATTTTTTGGCTTTACCTCACTGGCACAAATCCAAAGTCATTGACCTTTAAGTACTTCCAGAAAGTCCAGAAACACAAGTCAGAATTTCTTTAGTTCTTTTCTGGCTAAACAAATGGAAACATTCTTTATTAATCTTAGATTTTGAAAGTTCTTGGAGTTTGGTTGGAGAGGTTATTTGGGTTTTTTTAGAAATTTATGATGTTTTGGCAGCATCTGTACAATATTAAAGCACATGAAATATTGAAAGAGTTTATATATCATTTTTTCTCTGTTGGCTAAACCAGTTTCACAGTCATTGACTTCGATTCCCTATTCCCATTGGCAAAAATGGTATCACATTGCAGTGAGCTACGCTTAGATATGTCAATTTTTGTTACATATCTGGAAAGAAAAATAGTAGACTCGTGAAGAAAACAGCCTCTTCTTGTGTAAGGCCTCCTGCTGTTGAACCGAGCAGATGGGTATAGATTTCCTGGAAAAAACATAACAAGGCAAAATATCTCCGAGATAAGCTCCGAATGCCTTGCAGTGATGGTAAGGTATCTATCTTTCCAGACACTGTCGTAACTCTTAGGGGCTCTGCTAGCGCTCCAAAATGAACATGCAATTAGTACTGCCCAGGGCCCTCACCACAGTTTGGAGAAACAAACTGTAAAGACATTTTCTAATGATATAATCAATGACTGTATCACTGGACCTAGCGAAGGTCACCTCAGCTTTTTTGAGCAAAGCTTTGACACATTTCTCATCTTCAGTAACAACAGCTACAAATAAAGCTTCTTTTATAGCAAGAAATGGAGTGCAGAGGACACTTGTGGAGGACGGAGGACATTTGGGGACCACTGCTTAGCTGGGATGAGGGAACGCTATAAAGATGTCCCAAGGGGGATGGAGAAGGCAGGGAACAAGGAGTCCCGGGTGCATCTCCTGCTTTCCACTCGCACATGTGCATGAATGCACTGGGGGCAGGGGAGGTGACAGCCATTGCTTTTGCCACTGGGTAGTGCTAACAGACAGGTCGCACAGAAGGGTATGGAGCAGTGACACCAAGAGTAACTGCCCTGAGGCTGGGGTGCAGTGCAGCCACCTTCACTGAGGGGCCAGCACGTCCTGCTGGTCCCAGTCCCCGCCTCCAGTGCAGAGGTCTGCTGGTTTCTGCGGGGTCAGCTGTCACCCAGTCTGCCATGAATGAGGTGACACCAGAACAATCATAAAAGGCTCTTCTTTTAAGTCTGCTGTTTTAAAACGGGCCCTGTTTAAGAAGACGGTATTTCAAAGAAATATCTTTGAAAAATGAAAATGAGAAAACTCAGAATTTAAGGCAGCGTGCAATAAAGAGACATTGAGGTGCTGGAGCACGTCCAAAGGACAACAAAGCTGGTGAAGGGTCTAGAGCACAAGTCTTCTGAGGAGCGGCTGAGGGAACTGGGGTTGTTCAGCCTGGAGAGAAGGAGGCTGACGGGAGACCTTATCACTCTCTACAACTACCTGAGAGGAGGCTTAGAGAGCTGGGGGTCAGTCTCTTTTAAATAACAAGCCATAGGACAAGAGGAAATGGCCTCAAGTTGCACCAGGGGAGGTTTAGATTGGATATTGGGAGAAGTTTCTTCACCGAAAGGTTTCTCAGGCATTGGAACAGGCTGCCCAGGGAAGTGGCTGAGGCACCGTCCCTGGAGATATTTAAAAGCCGTGTGGATGTGGCGCTGAGGGACGTGCCCTAGCGGTTGGCTGACAGTCGGGCTAGGTTAACAGTTGGACATCATGACCTCTAGGGTCTTCCCAACGGAAAGGATCCTGTGATCCCAGGATCTGCTCTTTGCGTGCGGCGCTCCTGGCTCTGCACAGAGGGCCGAGCCTGCCGGACCAGGGGCAGCCGAGAGAGGCTTTGCCCGGAGCCGCCCGGCGCAGGCACATCGCCCTCCTCCTGCCCGCTGGGACGGTGGGGCCAGCACTGCCGGCTGCGGCCATCTTACATAGGCATTTTGAGGAGCCCAAGGAGAGGGCTGTGCCCACGCATCCCTCCACTCGCCCCACCTTCCCCTCCTTCCCGCTGCTGGGCTGCTCCCGCGGCCCGGGCGGAGCAGCGTCCCCGGAGCAGGGCTCCCCCGGGCGGCGACGGGCGGCAGCCGCGGCCACCCGGCTCCGCTCCGCTCGGAGGAGCCGGCTCTCCCTCTGGAGGCCGCCGCCGGCATCGCCCGGCCCCGGCCCCGCACGGCGCCGGCGGGAGAGCCCCGAAATGGAAGCGCCGCGGGCGTCCGTGCCGCCATGGAGGAGCTGAGCTCCCGCCGGGGCTGCGCCGCACTCCCGTCAGCCTGCCGGCGGGTTAGGGGGGCCCCGCCGCCGCGCAGGGAGATACACCGAGCTACGGCAAACGGGAAGAGCCGAGCCCTGTTCCTGCGGCGTTCCGTGGATGTGAGGGACGACGCATAAGCCCAGCACAGTGTGCAGGATCTTCCCTTCCACGGCTGAAGCGACATCCCCTACAGCCGGACACGGATTATGCTGGGCCGTGCCCGGCCCAGCTGCAGGGACAGTTCCTGCACGCTGGTTCTGGATGACCCTGCGAGAGGCTGAACAAACAACCCGGCCTTTACAAGCACACATGTGGCTGCTCCTTAAGACCTTCTGTGGCATCTCGGGCATCTGATGATGCTCTGGTTGGTCACGGCAAAACCCAGCTCCCCATCAACAGAGAAACTACAGCCACGCGGGGCCTGTCCCCCCAGAGAGGACGGACCCTCTTAAGGGATGGCTTTTGTCACCACCTCCGTGAGCCTGCCGCAAGGACTCTGGGAGGGCTACTGAACTGGCGAGGATGTTAGTCAACTGGGAACACTCAGATTAGGACAAAGCACTGTTTTCCCAGGTGGGACGGGGAGGCAATGCTGCAAGCAAGAAATCATTCCAAGCAAACTCTTATGCGCAAGAATCCCAAACCTCAGCAAATTCAAATGCTTTTTGGGCCTCGTGGGGTAGCGCGACTCCTGCCGTAAGGGGGAAATAGCCTGTCAGCCCCCTGCTTGCAACAGCAGCCCCTGCAGCCGCCCGTGTCGCCCCAGCCGTGAGCTACTCCCGGCAGAGGACGGGGGCTGGAGGGAAGCGGTGATGGCAGCCGGGAGGGTGTAGCAGGGGCTGCGGTGCCACGCCACAGCCCACGCGTCTTTCTCGACACATCCAGCTGCCGGCTCCAGCACGGAGAGCCACAGCCTGCGGCAGCTGCCCGCCTGCCCCTTCCACAGCTCTGCTGCCTTCTGGGCCCCTTGCAGCACGTCAGGCACGGGTCGTGTCCTTTCCCCTCACCAAACCCCGTGGAGTAATTTCGCTGCTTGATTTCAGTAGCGATTGCTGTGGTGTTTGCAGGGCTAGAAACTAAATGCCTTGCTCACAAGGTTCCTGGGGGGAAAAAAAAAAAAAAAAGCATATTTTTGCAGTGCTCAAGAGGATTTAGGTGGTGGTTTCTAGCTCTTTCTATAACCCCAAAGACAAAAAAAAAAAAGAATATTTTTGCAGTGCTCAAGAGGATTTGGGGGGTGGTTTCTAGCTCTTTTTAAAACCCCAAAAAAAAAAAAAAAAAAAAAAGGCAAAGAATTATTACACCTCCTCTGTCCAGCCTCTAGCACAGAAATAAAGCCAACAGCTCGGCTTCCCTGACAAGCTGTGAAGAGTCAGATAATCCTGTCCAGCTTATTGTCCTCTCAGGGGCAATTTGTTCCTTTTAAACCCTTTAACAGCATTTTGCCAAAGCTCCCATCAGGGAAATTGTGATGTGAGCTGTACAAATATTTACTCAGCCGTCCCCACGCTGCTTCCCCAAAGAGCTTATGGTTGCCCCTGCTCCCCTGCCGGCACCCAGCACAGCCGCCAGTTAATTCTGTGACCCATGTTACTGTTAGCACTCAGATTTTACTGAAAGTGTTTATTTCCAAAGCGTTCCCCTTACCAACAAGCCCATACACACACACACTAGTCTACCACCGCCAAAATAGTCCAAAATTAAGGTCGTGGATGCAGTGAGGGAAACAAAAAAAAAAAGGAAAAAATCCTGAGGCCCCAGCGAGGATCGAACTCGCGACCCCTGGTTTACAAGACCAGTGCTCTAACCACTGAGCTATGGAGCCGCCGCTCAGGAGTA
>VZSF01001143.1:10566-162206 GCA_013398295.1 Chionis minor
GGGAGGCCGGCGGCCGCCCCGCCTGGCCCGCTGGGTGGCGGAGGGCGCTTGCAGGCCGCCCGCCCCGCGGCTGGCTGAGGAGCGGCCGGGCCCCGGGGCGCTGGCAAAGCCAGAGGTAAAGCGCACGCAAAAAGCCCCCAACGGCAACAAACCAACCCACCGGAGGAGAAGTCAGAAGGAGGCGAATGTTTGAAATACAGCCTGATTTTTGCAGGTGAGGGGTAAAAATTGCCGTGAGCAAGCTGGCGCAGGGAGCTTTGTTCTGCAAAGGCTGGGTGGCCTCGGGAAGTTTGGGAAGCGGTGCTGAAGGCCAGAGGTATTGTCCCTCCGAAAGCAGGGGAGGGTTAGGACAGGTTTTGCACCCGGGGAGGTTTAGGTTGGATATCAGGAAACATTTCTTCACCGAAAGGGTCGCCGAGCATTGCAAGAGGCTGCCTAGGGAAGTGGCTGTTCTCTCACCTGGTACCTGCAAGCCACCTTCCCAGAGGTTCTGGAGGTCAGAGCTAGAAAGTGGAAGCTCCAGGTAATGGCCAAAAGGTGGAAGGTGGCAATGCTGCAGCGCCCCTATAAGTGTACCACGTCCCATGCCGGGGCTGGGTGTCATCGCTCCCAACAGCACACACTAAAACAGGTGCTTTGCAAGACACTTCGGTCACTTAGAGCTGGACTGAACTTTTTTTTTTTTTAAACTGCACACAGATAAAATTATTTAAATTCCAAATTGATTTTTTGAAATTATTGAATTTCCAAAAGCAGTATTCAGGGCCCTGTCTTGATTCTGTAGGAATATCTGTATTCTATAATATCTGTATTCCTATAGAATTCATCAGTGGGTGGGAAAGGGATGCAATGGGATAGCTCATCGACCTGACTTGGCTTAGAGAAGTCTTTTAAAGAGTGTTATACAATGGAAATAAACCACAAAGTCCACAGCAAGATCAGGGTCTGCAGTACTCTGGGTGCTAGATGTATAAATACGTGATTTCTGCCCAAAGAGTTTTCCTGTCAAAGGATTTTTTCACATGAACCCCTGATAGGTTCTAATAAACGTCATCAGTAAAATTTAAAACCAGACTCTTAACAATTATTGCTGACTCTTGAAAAACAAAGGACCATGGGACAGCTGGATAGTAGATACAGTCAACAAAGCAACAGGGGGCAGGTCCATTCTCTTCACTGAATGTTATTCATTACATGGCTGTGAATTCAAATTATTCTGAGAATACTCGGTGAAGATAAGTGTTTAAATCCATTAAGAGTTTCCTCTTAATTCTGTATGAAGTCTGGAAATAATAAGAAAGTCTAAGGTGTATTTCTAGGCATCATGACAAAGATATTCTTGTTAAAATTACAGATCTATCTATTAATCAGACATTATTTGCTGTTGTTTCTTGCTAGGGACATGTCTCCTCTGACATATTACACTTGATAATAAGCCAGGTTGCAGGCTTTTAGATTTTCAAAGCTATGATGACTGCCAGTGACAGCGTTAAAGCTTTTCTAGATGGCATTGAGGGATCTCAGCAGAAAATTTTATAGCAGATGTATGTGTGCATGTGTGTGTCTATGTGCACGTGTGTAATGCAGGGGAAGTTTAAGAGAACAACATTGTAGAAAACAAAAGGCGTGCAGATTATTCATTGTCAGGGTAATATTGATATGATTAGTTGTTACACTCTGGAAAACAGAAAAAATCCTATTACCTTGTAAAAGGCCTTGCAATTTTCTCCTGTGTGCCCCTGTTCACGCTCAGCCTGGGTTGCTACATGCCCATGTGTGAACTTGGGCAAGTCAGTGAAAACCACGCTGGAGGCTATCATGCAAGTGCATGAGTGCACAAGAAGTCCAGGACAAATTTAAGCATTATTTTAAAAAACAACAAACACCAAAAAAACCCCAACAATAGAAACCTTTATGAGAACTTGTTACACATTACCATATTGTTCTCTTAAACCTCAGTTGTCTTCTTCTGCTATGGTACATCACTGGTAAGGCAGAACAGCCAGAAAAGATTTCAGGGAGGTTTTTTAAGTCCCGATGGAGATGGACCTGTCACCCCTAGGGCAAGAGCTGCCCCAGATTCCAGCTATAGGACAAAGGGGCCCTCTTTGAACAAGAGTAATTGTACTGGCTTTAGTATTTAAAAGCCTTACACCCTTAAGAAGGACAGTGCTCAAGAAGTAATGGGCACTTCAACTGATTAAATTAAACTGGAAAAACCAGACAATTGTGCACTGAAAAAAGCGATACAGAATGCAGCTGATACTTTCTTTTGGAGCCGAGACTCACAAAGAAGCGATAGTACAAAACCTATGTGAGAGCTGGCAGCACAGCTGAGGTGGTTGGCACTTACCTTCTCACTTCAACAGGGACTGACTGCTGGAGAGAAAGATATTCGCTTTCCCTTAGACACCAAAAGAAACACATCAGCAGTGATACTCAAGGAGAACAAAACTGGAAGTGGCAGCATGTATCAATAGGAGGAGTAAAGTATTTTCTGCGTTCTTCAAAGGGAGCGTTATCAAAAAAAACCCCATAATGATAATTAAAAATAAATTCTTACCTCTCTTATCGTCTTAAGAAAGTAAGGATTTGAAAACCTGGCTTTTTCTCTCCTTCCTATCTCTTCATTCTAGGCTTATTTACAGCAATAAAAGAAGATTGACGCATTTTCATTTAGTCCTGGAAGACATGTGCTAAAACCTCATAGTAGGAATACTGAATCTTGATCGAGCAGTTATTTAGTCCAAAGATGGATGAAAGGTGAGAGGTGTCCAAATTCAAGGTAAGAGAATGGATCCATTTGTCAAAGTGGAGCTAATTGTGCTTTATAATTTTCATGCACTGGCACTTTGTTGCTATGTTTACATCACTTTAGGGAATGTACAGATCATCTCTAAAAACCTCTCTAATGACTATGGAAATAAGAATCAACAAATAAACCAATAAATCATTTGCATTCCTACCAGTGCTCTTCTATTCCTCTATGTTGCTCTATTTTGTCTCTCCCCCCATCTTTCAAAAACATTTTCAGTGCCAAATTAATCTCTACTTGGCAATATTCCTTTAAACACATATTCTTATTTCACCTTAATATTACTGAGTATCCCATCTTTTTATAGCAGAGGATGATTCTTTGCATATGAAGTCTAAAAATGCTTGTCTAACTTAAACTACCAAAATCTATTATTGCAGTAATCACTCCTTGGCTAAGCCTGTACATCGGTTCCTGAGCTGGGAAACCCTCCATTTCTTAGTGCGTTAGTATTGACAAAGCTAGTCCTTCAAATACATTTTTAATAACCTTTTTATATGGTGCAATATCACTGAAAGTTCACTGCATTTATTTTTGTCAGTTCAGAATGGTGGGATTTCATATGAAAGTATTGAAAAGATTTTTCTGTTAGTGCTCTTCATTTTAAGGACCCCAAAACATTAATGCAGTGAACGTTAATATTCTGGCCTGATAAGTAATCTGGCTCCACACATACTGCAGTTGGGCTAATGGGAGAAACCAGAAAAGTAGCTTTATGGATCAGGAGCAGTGCCAAATTGCAGGGATCTCCTCTATGGTTGATGATTTCTCTCTCTTTTTTGATTTTTTTAATGTCACTGTATGAGAACAGTGGCATAGGCTGCCTTTCATGTTACCCGAGACATCAAAGGGAGGTACGGAGGACCTGCCTCTTTACTGTTTTCCACCTTTTCAGGCACTGACGCTCACATCTAATGAATACAAAAATAACATCGTTGTACATAAGCAGCGTGCTAGCCTTTGTGGTGTCCCAGGCTCCAGCTTACAAACTCTTTGAAGCTTTGAGCCCAAGTCTAGTCATGTCATGCCACATGATAGGCACGCTCATGCCTTGGGCCATGGACTGGTCCTGCTCCTGAGCTCACGGCATGGGTTAGGACCCCTGACACAAGGCTGTGGGTGGGGGCAGCAGTGCCTGATAGTGTATTCCTCTGTTACATTGCACCCAACTGCCTCTTCCTCACAGCAAAACCTCCTGTGCTGGGCAAGTGAGGTGCCAAAGCAGAAGGTTCCTGCTGGATTCACTATGCAAATATCTGACCACTAAGTATCCTGGCAACAAGGAGGATACAAAGTGCAAAGGGATGAGTTTGCAGCGTCAGCATGTGAGGCTCCAAAGATCGCCCCAGCCAGTTGCCTAAATTCCCACCAAAGTAAGAGAAGAGCCAGCTCTTAAGTGGTAAGTTGGGTGGTCATATCTCTCAAGCTGTGTGCACTTCAGGAGACATCAATAGGGCTGCCACTGACTGGGAATTTTCCAGGCAGGCTGAGCAGATAAGCCAAGGAATAAATTGATTTGCCCTGCACATTTACAACATTGCTTAGAGATTTGGTTTCTTGATCAGGGGTGAGGTGCTTGGAAGAGGACATGCCTCTTCTGTGAATCAACTTAGGATTTTGATATCATCCAGCATCTTTCAAGAACACGAAATTAATTTTCCAGCTGTCACTCACAATTAATCTATTTATTCATGCAGAGGGGTAAAATTTAGTTCTCTCACATAGCACAGCTGTAAAGATCACCTGTGTGTTCACTGTGCCGGTCTGTTTCCCAAGCAAAGAAGAAATTTCCTGTGAGTGCACCAAGATTGCTTCCTGCAAAGGGACTACCACAGTCTCTTTGTTTCCCAGTGCAATGAAAAAGTCCCTTTGTATTTCCCTCTCTTTAATTCTTTCTGTATTCACTTCCATTGTTTGTTTGTCTTTTAATTAGGAGCATAGGCCAGGAGGAAGGTTCACTGGGCAGCTGCTTTGTGTGTATGAAATAATACTGTAGCAAATTAAAACACCAAACACAGTTTGTTTTTTTTCCATAGGCAAGCTGATAGGAAATGAGTCCCCTATGGGACAGAGCTGGGTAACTGAGTGAAGTTCATATAAGATTTCCACACCATTTTGTAGCTATCCAGTTAAGAACAGCCACCAAGCTACAGCAAGGGTCAACAGGTAATTTTCAGTGACACAGAGTGCATGCTGCTCGTGCCATTAAACCATGTCAGGGTAGTACAGTGAATATTACACTGACTTGCCAAACTGCACTAACCCTAATGCTTCTTCTCCAAGACTTTAAGGTGGTGCCTCTTGGAATAATAGCTGCATGAGGCTGTTGGGAAATCTGACTGAGTATTGGCATCTTTGCAAAGGCTCAAATACTTCAGCCTTCTTGAAGCAGGAAAAAAAATCTCCCTGTGAACAAGCACCCTAATATTTGTATTAAATACCATATTAGACATTCAAAAGAGATCAAGAATGGGTTATTAAATGAAATACAGCACCTCACCAACAACAGAGCAGGACTGGTTTTCCTTCAAAAGCAAACAATCAAAACTTTGAATATGATTTCAGACAATCCTGGCTGTAAAATCAATGCAAGGACCTGTCTCATCTATAATTTTTATTTTGCATGCTACAGTATTATGAGAAATAGAAGCGGCTCACCTTGCCTTTCCTGTGGAAACATCATTGGGAATTATTGGAAGACCAGGGAAGTACAACAATCTCTTTGAGAGCCCTGCAAGCAAAGGCTCATTTCAGTTTATATGGAATTTCAATGTAGCCAGTATATTTCATTGCAAGTCGTATCATATGGCCATAAACAGAATGGCAACAACTGTGAAGAACCATAGAATGCTTTGGGTTGGAAGGAAACTTAAAGATCATCTGGTTCTAACCCCCCTGTGATGGCCAGGGACACCTCCCGCTAGACCAGGTTGCTCAAAGCCCCATCTACCCTGGCCTTGAACACTTCCAGGGATGAGGCCTCTTCAGCTTCCCTGGGCAATGTATTCCAGTGCCTCACCACCCTCATAGTGAAAAATTTCTTCCTAGTATCTATTCTAAATCTATCCTCTTCCAGCCTGAAGCCATTACCCCTTGTCCTATCACTACGTGCCCTTGTAAAAAGTCCCTCTCCAGCTTTCTTGTAGACCCCTTTCCAATACTGGAAGGCTGCTCTAAGGTCTCCCTGGAGACTTCTGTTCTCCAGGCTGAAGAACCCAAACTCCCTCAGCCTGTCCTCATAGCAGAGGTGCTCTAACCCTCTGATCATCATCATGGCCCACTCCAAGACGTCCTTGTCCTTCTTACGCTGGAGGATAAGAACTTTAAAAGGAACTTCTACATGATGCTGGTTTGAATTTTTAAGGAGATTTCATGTAGCCTTTCAATTCACCTCCAAATTCCTGAGTTATTTTCACAATTTAGTGGGGGGTGGGGATTATCACATCTTCCACTCCTTCATTTGCTTTCAGCTGAATCCCCCCTAAAGCAGTACCTCACTCTTCTTTACCTACATTTCATGTTGACACCCTCCTGTGAAAAATGACAGGTGTGATGGGCAGATTTGGCTTGTTTGCACAAGACCTCTTTTTGTAGTGTAACAAAAATTCTTGTTTCCTATCTGCACTCCTTTTAGCTGGCTAATTTAGAGTCCTGGGGATATTCTAATTTGGAATAGAAACCCAGGAGCTCTGTATCTCAGTAACAGGCTCTGTACCAATTCCACCATATTCTCCTGCTAAAACATCTCAGTTCTGTTTGGGAAAAGAATTCAAGTGTTCACTTGGGCCATTTGTTGAAACTTCAAGCAGTCCTGCTCCTGCTCGCTTACTGGCAGTAATAATATTTATCATAAATTAAAACTCCACCAATTCACTTCAAACAGGCTGCGAGAGTGATGACTTCATCATCACCAGCTCGAGCTGCATCTGAACCTCAACCTGATAGTCAATATTTCTACATCCTGCTACCAGGAACCACAGTCCGATATTCATGAGCCACTGAGAGATTTAGAGGCCAGGGCTAGCAGTACCATCACAGCCCAGCCTCAGTGGCCTGGTGTTAACGCCAATGTGAAACCTGCAGAAGGAAACAGGTAGCATTTTTCCTCTCTCTTCTTAGAAATGCGACAAATGGTTCCAGCACTTTCTCAATGTGACAGTGTATTCTCCAGGCGCCACCTGGTCTTTATCTCCTGTAATCTCTCAAGTGATAACCACTGGTGGTGGTGGTCATAATGAGCACATCTAGTTGTGATGCATCCCTGGCTCAACCGGGTTTCAGAGAGACACATAACAACACAATAGCCAAGGGCTAAGCTGAGCAATGCTGGTTCTGTGGTCAATATGCAAATATGACTATAGGTCAATCATGTTACTCCCGTAAATAGTGAACAGCCTGAGAGCCCTTTGAGCTCTCCTGAACGGCAGCGGGCTGCATGCCAGGATCTCCCCTTGAGCAGGGATGTCCTCAAGGTTACTCCTCAAGGTTCAGAGATTCCTTGCCACAACAGGTCCTCGGTAAGTGACTAGCAGCATGCTGAACTTTGAAATCTTAGCTAAGTGATATAAACGATTGATTGTGCATATATAATCCTTTAGACATAAACCGTTGACCAAGTCTGGGACTAGGATTGGATCCAGCAGCACCCAGACTCCTCTCTGAGGAGTTTAGAAAGCATTGGCGGTCCTTTCTGAAACCTCAGGACTCAATGGGAGAGTGTCCCTGACAGCTCTGGCTGACCCTGTCCTCTATGCAGTAACCAACCAAGTGTGCCTTGCCATCCTGAATCTGGGTAAAACACTGTCACATTTACCATCAAACTTTGTTAAATCCCTGTTTTATATCCATAAATGTATTGCTGCTTCTCTCTAGGAGTGAAGTGCATCACCCCATCCATGACACTTAATTACAAGGAAGAGTTTATAACCTTCAGTAGCTTTCCAGCTGGAATTTTGTCTAACAGAAATCACAGTTTCAAGTATCTAGTTATGATAGTGAAAAAGATAGGCTCCTAACCAGACATTAATTGATATTAAAAGATCTGGGTTTTAAATTAAAAAAGAGGAGTTTGGAAATAACTAGCCCAGCTGCTGAAGTAGATAGATTTAATTTTCCAAATATGGGTGCAGAGTTGCTTTTAAAATTGGCACCTGCACATGCCAGTATAATTTTCTTACTGTTAACGTACTTTTAAGAAACATGTTCTCATTATACCGTTCACGTGGTTTATATCACAGTGGTACTACTGAGTCTTGAAATGTAACTCTTTGGGGACACTCAGCAGCAATATACTGGTGCTTTTCATATATTACATTATTATTATTTATTTACACAAATGGCAAGAAGAACTCTGCATTAGTATCATGATGACTCCATTCTTCTGGAAGACAAGAATACCTGACAAAAGTCATCACAGGTCCTGGCAGTATCTTCAGTGTGAGTTATTAAGGACTATTCTGTCAAAAAGCCAAGTTTCTTGTTTTGAAAAAAGCCCACAGAATTACTTTAAAATTACAGAATAAAGTGGCTTGGAGGAGCTATTAAGCATTGTGCAGTAAATAAAATCAGTCTGTTTTTAATACAGTAAATACCATTGGCTGAAAGTCATATTTTAGAATACATTTATTGTAAGAAACTACTTAGATAATGAAAGTAAAGAAAATCTAATTTAATTTTCATCATTTATGCAGTTTGTTTGCTTTCTCATTTAATTCTGCTTGGATAATGAAAACAGACCACTTTTTTCCCCTTGGCAATACAATTTTTCAGGTTGTCGGGCATTTGCCAAGGCTGCAGTGATTGGGTTTCAGACACCTCAGGGGAAATGATTAAATCCTGTTTTCAGTGGAGGGGTGAGCAGGGGAATTCTTGAAAACACATATATGCAATTTGGTTTGATCAGAGCCTGCCCATGACCACACTGATGACAGTCAGCCAAACGGCACATACCAGACCATGCTGTGAAGGTTTGGGTCACACATTCCAACCTTCAAAGATCAGCGCAAGACCCACCAGAAAGTGCACCCATAAGCCATTCCCTTCCCATACTCACAGCCAGGAACCAGCACCCAAGTTTGATTTGGTTTCAGAAGCATCTGGGTTTTGCTCAGGTCGCAGACTTACGCTGGGCAGAGGGAGCTGAACTGCCACTTTGAGTCCCAATTGGTTCATCTCAGTGACTGGTTGTACCTTGTTTAACACGATGAGCAGAACTTGGCATAAGTCACATCTGCAGAATGAGAGTGATCCACAGCTGTAAGGGGAAGTTTTTCAAAGGTGTTCTAAGACTTAACTCCAAACAGTGGGATGCAGGCCGCTTTCAGAAGTTAGAAATCTACTTAAGTGTGACAATCTGGGCAGTAGTTCTTGGAGGACAGTTAAGCACATGCCTCTCATTTTTGCAGTTTCTGTAAACCAGAGTAAAGTCCAGATACAAAGATCCTTGTCCTTCAGTGAAACACAACTACAGACTTTGTCTCACTACGGCGCTGAAACTGCATCTGGCATCCCTGTGTTTCAGGAAGGTCTGGATTTGAATTGTCTCTTTTCAGTACAGGCTCATTTTCTTACTGAGAATTCCTGATATCTTCCAGAGGGATAAAAATCCAACTCAGGAGAAACTGTTTTCAGGTCCTACAATTGTTGAGTACAGGGACACGAGGGATTACACCTAGGATGATCTTGGAGTTTACAATCCTTTCTCTGGAAGTTGTTAAGATTGTAATGGGGAGATTTTATTATGGTATAATAAACATCCTCATTCAGCTAAGGCTGTTAGAACCTGATTTCTTGCAAATTCTTACACACTAGGGGGTGCAAACATCCTTTTAATGAGTCCAGAAATAAATGGTCTTACTAGTATCAGCAAGAAAAATGCCAGTCCCTCTGCTAAAGCTTGTGTGGAAACTATCTAATTTCTGAAGTCATGTTTGGCTCATACAACTGAATAAATAAGAGTACTGCTTTCCGTAACAGCTTTTTGATGTTTTCTGGGTTTATATATGGAGCAGAGAAGAGGCTAACGCAGAAGTTACATAAGAGGAGAGGTCAGACGGAGCCTACTTTGCATGCCATTGCCTGCAGCTTCCTTGTGTCCTGTGGTGACTCAGACATTGCCGTAAGCTTCGCAGAGGGACGGTCTCAACTTTCTACCCCCACATTATCATATCATTTTGTGATGAGCTAGTCTTCTGACTCAGGCACTGGCTGAAGTCCTTATTTCAAAGCACTTGCTCTTCTGTTACATTAAGACCTGGCTTTTGCAAGTCATGGTGTGAGGCACAGTGGACTAAGCAAGGCAATGTTGTTTCACCTGCATGGGCTCCATCTGACAAAGTGTTGATTTTCTCAGCTCGTGCCAGCAGAGCATTTAAGCATTTACTCAACAGGGAATGGTAGTGGTCCTGCTGAATGTGATGGGATTGCTCACAAGCCTAAGTGTTAATCATATGTTTACGCACCCATAAAAGCAATGGAACGGTGTTGCACAGAATTCCAGCTCCAGCAGTAGTAAGCCTTCAGTCCCTCTGCTTATGCATCGTTACTTACTCATGTGTTACTCCTTACCTCATTCACAGGTAAGGAACAGAGCAGCTGAAGAGGTATCGCCCTCTCACGATAATGCATTCTCCTCTTAGGTCACAGAAATCATTCTGCGGCGATGAAGAAAAGCTTATGAATGCAGGATCTTCTTGTGCAACATTTCTTCCTTTGCATTTATTCATTTGCCCATTCCTTATCTCGGTAAGGCATGATTGGAGCCAGAAAGTCCCTTCTCCTAAATCATGTACACAAATGACTAAAATCTGAACTCATAAATTAAGGTTGGAAAAAAATGCCATGCTGCAATGCACTTAGGCTTTTACATCTGTCTTGCCTAGATCCTGTTTTTCCAAATGTATACAGGTTTTGCAGATGTCTTTGGATCTCAGATACAAATACCATCTCGTGATTTATGGAACTATACCTAAATACATCAAACTCTCTGCCTGCAACTTGGTACCATTCATACCATCAGCTTTTATTTCTGCAGAGTGTTTCATGTTACCTTTTTTCCTGTGTTGCCTTCTATGCCATCACTACATCAAAACAAAGCAAGTGGATTAAAGCAGTTTAATGCATTATGGTTAAATATTTCTTTCTAAGGGAGAGCAGACCATTCAGAACACCATTAAGACAGAATCTCGATTGAATCTGGTGCAGCCATAAACTATCTTAAATGAATGTTAATAGAGAAGGACAATTATTGTTGACTTCAGAATGCAAACAAGAACTTCAGACACTGATTCCTATCAGCCCATTAGAGCTGGCTGAATTCTGCACACTGTTTTAACAGTTGCTTAGCAATGGCAAATAAGCTGTTCTGTCTCTTATCACTAGAGGTATAGTTAGAACAATACCTATTATTGAACTGAATAGGTATGAAATTAGTTTATATTGTTCCTCTTTTTGAGATGGCACTTGGCAGCAAAGTGAGTTGTTTAGGCTGCAGGCAGAAGCAGTAATTTTTTTCCTGGAGCTATCTATGGAGATAAAATGAAACTGAGGCTTTTCTGTGGCTGTTAATCTGAAAGCATCATCAAAAAAACTTTGCTTGTGTGTGTTTGTGTGTGCAGGAAGAAAGAGGTTCTCCTTCAAATGTCTTCTTTGAGTGAATTTCCAGGGATGTGACAACACTAATGACTAAAGCCTATTCAAAAAGCAAATACAGCAATACTGCACTGTGACGCCATCTCCTTCCTCCTTCTCCCACGGGCACTTCTGATGAAGTATCTCAGCTTTGGTCTGGGGAACCATACTGGAGACGGAGCCACGAAAGCCAAGATCCAGAAGGACACTTAGGCACTTACCATTTACTGTTGCAACTCCTATCTTTTAAGTGTGCACCTCCCAAAATGGAGTCCACACAGCTGCAAAATTCAACATCTGCAGCGACATTCACACCTAGCATGCAGGGTACACAGTCGCCACTACATGGAATGCTTAGCAGAATTCCTGGCTTTGCAAGGTCTTAATTATATCTTTCTAGTTGGGATTTATACTCATACCTCCTGCCTCTCCCAGGAATAGCCCAATAACATGGCTGTAGGCTACTTTAAGATAGATGCTTTACTAAACAAACTGAGCTTAGATAAGGGATGTACACCCAGGCAAAAATTTCAGATTTTAGGCCAGCTTGTCATCCTCCAAGTCTGGTGCGATAAAGTATGAATTGTTTTAAGTACAGTTAAGTATTTTCATCAGAAAAAATTACTCTTCTACTTTGCAATAGACTAGTTTTGTAGCTGATAACTCTGGGGGAGTGAAAGGTTTGGGTTTGAATATCTCAGGCTGAGGAAATAGTTTAACTTGCATCTTCGTGGATTCTCCAACAGAGAGAACCACGAAGCTACTGCAGAGATAGCATGCCACTGCTTACTCTTTCTCCAGCTACATTTTATAGAATGCAGCAGCTGCCGTTGCACCCGCATAACTGATCCCTATAGCTGGTTCTCAGGTCACTTACCAGGTTTGACCAGGACAGACTAACAAAGCAATCCCTGATTCTGAAACCTGACTGTAACACTCTGTGTATGTGATCTTACGTACCTGGCTTCTGAAGCTTCTTAGTACTGAAGGACTTCTGTGCACAGGCAGGAGTGGAAATTAGGTATCTTTGAAATGCTGTGCACAGGATGGAGCAAAGTGCTTTGGGTTCCTGGCACTCCACTGGCAACGCTGCGTGGCAGCCAGCAAGCAAAGGGACTCTCAGGTTGTTGGATGCAGACGTACATGGGAAGACAGGGCATGTACTAGCTGAATACAGGGTTCGAATCATGGAATCACAGAATGGTTGAAGTTTGAAAGGAACCTCTTGAGATCAGCTAGTCCAGCCCCTCTGTGATCAAGCAGGGTCACCTGAAGCCAGCTGCCCAGGACTGTGTCTGGTTGGGGTTTTAATATCTCTGTGGGTAGAGACTTAAAACCTCTCTGAGCAACCTGTGCCAGTGTTTGACCATCCTTAGAGTTAAAAAAAAAAATCTTCTTATGTGCAGTTTGAATTTCATGTGGTTTAAATTGTGCCCATTGTTGCTTGTCCTATCACTGGGCACCTCTGAGAATAGTCTGGTTCATCTTCCTTCCTTTCCATCAGTTATTTATAAGCATTGGTAATATCCCAACCCCCTGAGCCTTCTCTTCTCCAGGTTTAACAGTCCCAGCCTCTTCTCGTATGAAAGGTGCTCCAGCCCCTTAGTCATCTTCATGGCCCTTGGTTGGACTCACTCTGGCAAGTCCATGTCTATCTTGTACAAGGTAGCCCAGAACCAGACACAATTCTGATGCAGAACTAAACCCATCATGCAGGCCACTCAAGTTCCTTTCTGGANCAGCCCCTTAGTCATCTTCATGGCCCTTGGTTGGACTCACTCTGGCAAGTCCATGTCTATCTTGTACAAGGTAGCCCAGAACCAGACACAATTCTGATGCAGAACTAAACCCATCATGCAGGCCACTCAAGTTCCTTTCTGGAACTGCCTTGGTCTTCACACTCATTTACTTTTTCAGTACTCAGCCCTTTGGTAGAGCTTCCAACAAGAGTGCAAAATGTACCAGCAACGTTTTATGGTTTGCACACCTTTCCATCAGAAGTAGGTTTGAAGCTATCAGATTCATTATGCCAACAAGCGCACATGATCTGAGAATGATTTAGGGATTCCTGCTATGCAAATTGCTCTCATGTTCTGTGAAAGGAGCTTCATTACCAACCTCACTGCCTTCCAAAAGGTGCCAAATGGTCCCTATTTCATTAGTAGTCCATGTAACTTTCCAATGTACTTCATGGAAAAAAAACATATTCATTTTTTTGCTTGAGCTGCTGGGTTCTTACGATGCCTATAGTATTAATCAGTCATTTACACTGATTCAAATTAGCCCAGTTAATATTTTCACTAATAATTTGATTGCAAACCAGACACAGCAAGAGCAGTTTAACCTGAACTTAAAGCTGGAGTCACAGATGAAAGGTTTGATCACTCATTCTTACCTGAATTCCTGTCCTGCAGCTAAATAACTACTTTCAGATAACTAAATGAAAAAATTAAATTCTCAAGTAGAAATATAAAATGGAGTGGAACTACAAAATTTCCCATTAAAGGTGTAAAGGACTCCCCATGGGAGAACCACAGCCAGGAAGATGGGCAGGCTGAAAAATGGCTTTGGCTGCCCAGTCACCAAGCAGTCAGGTACTAGAGGGAGCCGTCCAGGGGCCAGGCAACAGCGGACCCATCTCCCCACTTCTGTGGGTGTTGAGGGGCACCTGGAAGCAGGTATGCCTGGTAGAGGTACATGGAGGGGACCCAGGAACCTGGACCACCAGTGGGGTTGCCAGGGGATGTGAAGGCTGGGCTGGCCAGAAATGAGCTCTGAATAATGCAAAGGAAGCTGCCTAAGGTTACAAATGAATCTGTCCGTAAATGCCAACAGATGTTCCAACTCAACCTCTTGCCTTCTGTTGGGCAAACTCTTCACCAAAACTGTAATCTCCCTAATACTCACTTTTGAGGCTTGCAAACTAGATTATGGCTTGAAAATACCAGACTTCCTGGTATCTCTGTCAAATCCTACACCATCTCAGTTGTTGTCTCACATCCCTGAAGAGATTAACAACATTTCCAAGNTGTAACACTCTGTGTATGTGATCTTACGTACCTGGCTTCTGAAGCTTCTTAGTACTGAAGGACTTCTGTGCACAGGCAGGAGTGGAAATTAGGTATCTTTGAAATGCTGTGCACAGGATGGAGCAAAGTGCTTTGGGTTCCTGGCACTCCACTGGCAACGCTGCGTGGCAGCCAGCAAGCAAAGGGACTCTCAGGTTGTTGGATGCAGACGTACATGGGAAGACAGGGCATGTACTAGCTGAATACAGGGTTCGAATCATGGAATCACAGAATGGTTGAAGTTTGAAAGGAACCTCTTGAGATCAGCTAGTCCAGCCCCTCTGTGATCAAGCAGGGTCACCTGAAGCCAGCTGCCCAGGACTGTGTCTGGTTGGGGTTTTAATATCTCTGTGGGTAGAGACTTAAAACCTCTCTGAGCAACCTGTGCCAGTGTTTGACCATCCTTAGAGTTAAAAAAAAAAATCTTCTTATGTGCAGTTTGAATTTCATGTGGTTTAAATTGTGCCCATTGTTGCTTGTCCTATCACTGGGCACCTCTGAGAATAGTCTGGTTCATCTTCCTTCCTTTCCATCAGTTATTTATAAGCATTGGTAATATCCCAACCCCCTGAGCCTTCTCTTCTCCAGGTTTAACAGTCCCAGCCTCTTCTCGTATGAAAGGTGCTCCAGCCCCTTAGTCATCTTCATGGCCCTTGGTTGGACTCACTCTGGCAAGTCCATGTCTATCTTGTACAAGGTAGCCCAGAACCAGACACAATTCTGATGCAGAACTAAACCCATCATGCAGGCCACTCAAGTTCCTTTCTGGAACTGCCTTGGTCTTCACACTCATTTACTTTTTCAGTACTCAGCCCTTTGGTAGAGCTTCCAACAAGAGTGCAAAATGTACCAGCAACGTTTTATGGTTTGCACACCTTTCCATCAGAAGTAGGTTTGAAGCTATCAGATTCATTATGCCAACAAGCGCACATGATCTGAGAATGATTTAGGGATTCCTGCTATGCAAATTGCTCTCATGTTCTGTGAAAGGAGCTTCATTACCAACCTCACTGCCTTCCAAAAGGTGCCAAATGGTCCCTATTTCATTAGTAGTCCATGTAACTTTCCAATGTACTTCATGGAAAAAAAACATATTCATTTTTTTGCTTGAGCTGCTGGGTTCTTACGATGCCTATAGTATTAATCAGTCATTTACACTGATTCAAATTAGCCCAGTTAATATTTTCACTAATAATTTGATTGCAAACCAGACACAGCAAGAGCAGTTTAACCTGAACTTAAAGCTGGAGTCACAGATGAAAGGTTTGATCACTCATTCTTACCTGAATTCCTGTCCTGCAGCTAAATAACTACTTTCAGATAACTAAATGAAAAAATTAAATTCTCAAGTAGAAATATAAAATGGAGTGGAACTACAAAATTTCCCATTAAAGGTGTAAAGGACTCCCCATGGGAGAACCACAGCCAGGAAGATGGGCAGGCTGAAAAATGGCTTTGGCTGCCCAGTCACCAAGCAGTCAGGTACTAGAGGGAGCCGTCCAGGGGCCAGGCAACAGCGGACCCATCTCCCCACTTCTGTGGGTGTTGAGGGGCACCTGGAAGCAGGTATGCCTGGTAGAGGTACATGGAGGGGACCCAGGAACCTGGACCACCAGTGGGGTTGCCAGGGGATGTGAAGGCTGGGCTGGCCAGAAATGAGCTCTGAATAATGCAAAGGAAGCTGCCTAAGGTTACAAATGAATCTGTCCGTAAATGCCAACAGATGTTCCAACTCAACCTCTTGCCTTCTGTTGGGCAAACTCTTCACCAAAACTGTAATCTCCCTAATACTCACTTTTGAGGCTTGCAAACTAGATTATGGCTTGAAAATACCAGACTTCCTGGTATCTCTGTCAAATCCTACACCATCTCAGTTGTTGTCTCACATCCCTGAAGAGATTAACAACATTTCCAAGGTTTCAAATATAGATATTTCTTTCCAGAGCTGTCTGCTTTGCCTAGCATGAGCAATGTTGTTTTCATTTAAATAGCTCTACCCACATCACTCTGTTTGTAAAGCTATGACAATTGTTGTCATACCACAATCGTCTAATGGCAGGATCTAGAGTTCTGGGCCTAATAGCTGTCATTGACTGCAACCCAACTGAAAATTCTGTTGAGGTTCCCTCACTTGAAGCAGCCAAGTCTCTGGCACACATAAACCGTATGTCTCAAATCCAGTGTAGGATCCTATTTATATTCAAGTATATTCATTATAAGAAATAGAATTAAAAAAAAAAAACAAACCAAACAACCCAGCATGGAATCGTGCCCACACTGGAATTTTACACTCCATTTTCACACTGAGGATTTCACTGCCTACTTTCACCTCTAAAATTGCCTGCTAATGTTCCATTTTATAATAATTCTTTATTATTTTTTCAAATATCAGCTTCTGTTTCTCTTAAACTGAGATTTCTGAAGGAGGAGGAGGGTTTGTGTCACCCGCCAGCACAGCATGAATAGGAATCTCATGCAACTCTCAAGAGAGAATCAGCTCTAAGAGTTTGCAATATTTTTTGCCATGGAATAGCTCTAGTCTGCAATTCAGTCCTCTGCTTTCCCATCTCCTGCATTATGCTACTGCTGGCTACTGGAATTTGGGGTTTAAAAAAAAAAAAACCAAACCTGGAAAAAAGCTGTCTATATGCAAACTACTGTCAATTCTACAAACAGATCTTTTTCTCCTTTAATGTGTTACATATAGTTGTCTCAGGTGTTAATTAACACAGCAGCATGAGCTTCCGGTAAGTTTTCTGGGAATTTAAAAGATTTTTTTAAAAAAAGATGAGGGTGTCTCTTTGAATCAGTCCTGCTATTACAATGCACTGTTAGCAGGAGGTTTTTTCCTTACCTCATTAGAAGAGAAAAATTACACACAACATACTTTGCAGTTTGAGTTCCTATCGGAAGGCAAAAATGAATACCAAAATTTCCTAACAACTAAGCACCACATATACTATGATTACAAGCTATATTACCGTTTCCCATACTCTGGCATCTAAGCTTGGCCTTATCCAACTTCCCCATCAATCACTGCACACTACTCTTTGGTATCATGTCATCATATTTCCATAATCATTAATCATGTTACTCAATAAATCCTTGAGCAATTATTTAAGCTGCCCTCTTAACAGCTGTCCACTTCGCATATTGCCACCTTGGCTGCTCATTTACCAGTGTGCCTTTGATCTGGGAACTGTTCAATCAGATCAATAACATGTAAGGAAAATGCAAATGGCTTGAAACAAGAGAAATTCTTTCATGTGGAATATTCACATTTGGAACAAGACTTTCAACTCTGCACCCAAAGCTTTTCTTTATAGTGATAATGTTCTTTATAACGATTTAACAAATTACAGCTAGGTAACAGCAAAGCATATTGCATTTAGCAGCAGAGTAAGTGGTGGGTGTGAGGAAGAGCTGGGAGCTCCCAGTCACACATGCACTGGCAAGCCCCCTCCTTCCTGGTGATCCAGGAGATGAGATGCCAGACTTTTCCCTGTGGGAGACAGATGTAGTGAGAGACAAAGGCCATTTGCACATTTGGGTCTGTGGGAAACGGCCTCGTTTATCCCTGTGCCTTCCCAGCGGTCTCAGACATGCCTTCCCCATCCCTTTGCGGGTCCTGGTCCACGCTGCAGACTCTTTCCCATCAAGCACTCTCGCTCCCTTTCCCACCCTTTCCCGCTCTCCTGTGCATTGCTGTCACGGGACCACTGACTTTGGGGGATCATTTATGTTGGTCTGGTTTTGATGATAGGTTTTGTCATGTGTGAGAGGAACTCTTTGGCTGCAGGCAGCTTCAGTACAGCTCCCATCTGTCTGTCAAGACAACGCATGAGGAATAGGCAGGATTACTAAATACAGTTTACTATCTGCAATGACTAAATGCCAAATGCAGATATAAATTGTAGTGCACTTGGAAAGCTGATTAATTAAAAAACCCTAATGCCACAGGCAAATGCTCAAGTTTCAAATGTTACTTTATCAACATCATCTTACTCTTCCAAGACTGAGGACAGATTATCATCAAGTACTTTTCAGCCTCTGCTAGTGAAGCTTTCTTAAGCTGATAGAGGGAACTAACTAATGTCAAAGCATTTTAGTATTTTGGAACAATACTTTTCCTGCAGCCCTGTTTTCTCATGGTACCAACTCTCTTAGTCACAATTACCATGGTATTGTATAAATTTCCCCCCTAAACAAGACAAAAAGGGAGGAAGGAAACGTAATATATATTTTTATAAATTATTATATTCCATGCTTTGTTTGTTGAAGTGAAGGCTGTGTGATAAATGCTGCCACACGGCCGCGCAGTTCATCATTTTACCACAAACCTGCACAGTTAACATTTGTATTGCAATACCACCCCGGGCCTCCAGTGGGGCAGCCCCCCTGCGCTAAATGCTGTACACATATAATGAATGACAGGCTGTTCCTCAAAGACCTTATAAGTTAGAGACAAGAGATTCCTACTAATAAAAGAAGTCTCCTTTCTCCAAATGGATGAACAGCACATTTTGTTTCTGTGATGCTTGTAGCCACAGATAGGCTGGGGGGGATGGGAGGGAGACAATTTTTATGATGCCATAGGTAGAGGTGGAAGTAGGAAGTCTGCCTTCAATGAGAGATGGAAGGGGGGCAGTGGAAGAATCTGAAAATACCCAAAAGCAATCTTCCTGGGGTATATGGGGTGAACAGACTTCTGGGGTGCAGCAGTATGGTTTTTAAAGGATCATAGCATGGTTTAGGTTGGAAGGGAACTTAAAGATCATCTAGTTGCAACCCCCATGCCATGAGCTAGGACACCTCCTGCTAGACCAGGTTGCTCAAAGCCCCATCTACCCTGGCCTTGAACACTTCCAGGGATGGGGCCTCTTCAGCTTCCCTGGGCAACGTGTTCCAGTGCCTCACCACCCTCATAGTGAAAAATTTCTTCCTAATATCTATTCTATATCTACTCTCTTCCAGCTTGAAGCCATTACCCCTTGTCCTATCACTACATGCCCTTGTAAAAAGTCCCTCTCCAGCTTTCTTGTAGACCCCTTTCCGATACTGGAAGGCTGCTCTAAGGTCTCCCTGGAGCCTTCTCTTCTCCAGGCTAAACGACCCCAGCTCCCTCAGCCTGTTTTCATAAGAGAGGTGCTGTAACCTCTCATCATCTTTGTGTCCCTCCTCTGGACCTGCTCCAACAGGTCCAGGTCCTCCTGGAGTTGGGGGCTCCAGACCTGGACACAGTGTTCCAAGTGGGGTCTCACAAGAGCAGAGTAGAGGGGCAGAACCACCTCCTTCGACCTGCTGGCCACACTTCTTTTGAGCAGCCCAAGATACGGTTGGCTTTCTGGGTTGCGAGCTCACATTGCCATGTCATGTTGAGCTTCTGCATCAACCAACACCCCCAAGCCCCTCTCCTCAGGGCTGCTTTTGATCCATTCTCCACCCAGCCTGTATTTGTGCACAGAATTGCCCCAACCTATGCGCAGGACTTTGCACTTGGCCTTGTTGAACTTCATGAGGTTCACATGGGCCCACCTCTCAAACCTGTCCAAGTCCCTCTGTATGGCATCCCTTCCCTCCAGCGTGCTGGCTGCTCCACACAGCTTGATCTTGTTGCCAATCTTGCTGAGGGTGTACTCAGTCCCAACATCCATGTTGCCAACAAAGATGTTAAGTAATAATGGTCCCGGTACTGACCCCTGAGGAACACAACTTGTCACTGCTTGCCACTTGGACATCAAGCTGTTGACTGCAACTTTTTGATAAAACTGTCCAGCCAGTTCCTTATCCACCAAATAGTCCATCAGTCAAATTCATGTCTCCCCAATTTAGAGATGAGGATGTCGTGCAGGACAGTGTCAAATGCTTTGCACACGTCCAGGTAGATGATGTCTGTTGCTCTCTCCTTATCCACCAATGCTGTAACCCCATCGTAGAAGGTCAGCAAATTTGTCAGGCATGATTTGCTCTTAGTGAAGCCATGTTGGCTGCCATCGATCACCTCCTTTTACTGGCCGTCATTCAGGATAACTTATTTGCCTCTCGCTTGTCTTTACCACTAATTTAGTCCCCAAGTTCCTGCTGTTATACATGATATATGTAAAGAGACACAGGGTCGAATACACAACATATGAATAGTTCTTTGAGTACAATTCATTCTTTCAATATAAATAGTTACTAGGATATGATAATTTATGCAAGAGTTATGAAAATATATATCTGCATAACAACTGCATTGACTAGTGAACATAAAGATATAATACTTGATCTCAATTTCAACATGTTATTTGAAAAGGTTGGCCAAATCTGATGCGATATGGTACTTCCATCTTGACATCATACATCATAACCTACTCCGGAAAGAATGGAAGAATTTGGAAGACTGCCAGAAGTTTTTTGTTAAGTGTAATTTATACATCTGGTTGAAATCCAGGCCACCTTCCATTCCAGGCAATGCAAATGCTGTCATTGAGTTCAAAATGGGTAATATAACCTCCAAACAGAATATTACAGAATGGTTAATCAAGTGACAGAGACAAATAGGTGAGCTGAAAATTGACTAGTATAATTGGACAGTCCTTTGGGGGATATACTTCAGATTTTGTGTTACTCACACCTTGAAGTGTGCTGAGAAAACCACCCTTACTCCAAGGGTTTTGCTCTTAAGACATGCACAAGAAATCTGTAGGCATAAGAAGATGCACACATTACAACAGCAGGTCATGTCATGAGCTGGAATAATAAATGACATAGTTCCTTTGGCTTCGGCAGCTTCCATGAAGCTTCTGTGACTTCATGTAAACAATGAGAATTTCTACCACTAAGATACCGTCCATTGCATGTTTGTGAACTGTACGGGATACGGCCAATTTATGAGATCTAATAACATTGGAATTTTGGAGAAAGAAGCTGGCTCACCCCAACTGAGGAGCCATTTAGGTATTTAAACATGGGTGTCTAGTGCCACTTCAAAATCCTTTAGGATTTCTCAAGGTGATGGCCAGTCAGGTGATCTATATCCTTTTCAAAAGGATGGAAAGGAAAGATGGGTGATATCTCTTAAACTCATCTGACTACAAGAGCACCCAATAGCTGCTACTAGCGACCCCAAACCTGCTGCTGACATCCCATGCAGAAGAAAGAGAAATGTTTCTAAGTGCTAAGAAGCAGCAGCTCAGCAAAAGCATGCAAACATGAGCGGTGGAAGTTTTATATAGAAGGAATACTTAAGTTGAAAGAACAAAGATTGGGAGTAGGAGGAAATAAGAGGTGGCTTTGGGGAGGAAGGAATAACACGGAGCAGATGTTCCTTTTGTGGTCTGTGTAATACTAGCACTACAAAATCTGCTTCAGAGGGACATGGCCTGGCATGGACAGGGAGGTGCTGCTGCTGCTGAGAGGAGTAGCTAGCAAAGGAAGTGTGGTAAGGTGGCATAGTACAAGGAAATGAAGCAGCGGTAGGGAATGAGATATGGCTGGAGAATGAGAAATAAGAGGTTTAAGTCCATCCCACTTTGTACAGATTGCAGTGGGAGCATGGTGTTTCCTGAGCCAGTACTTAACGGTCTTGCTTGATGGACACCAGCTCATGCTCCCGAGAAAAAAACCAGCTTGAGCTTCCCCCTGTGTTTATTTCTACTATTTATATTCACTTGTATCCATTCTCTTCATTACTTTCCAGGCAGTTGACAGTAAAATGAAGGTCACTGACACTCTTTTAAATATTTTCTAAATGGAGATCTCCTACTTTAGTTTTGTTGGTTTAAGGAATGGGATTTACATACTGATTTAGACAAGGATGCTCCAATACTATAGTACAGGACCTCAGTGATTTGTACAAATGGCTTATGGACTCACTAAGAAGGAGGGCAACCAAATAATAACAGCAAGCATCAGGCACCACAAAATATTACCTGAGACTTTACCTTAATTCCAACTGTATCATCACTAAGCTCCTTAAAGGCTACTGCATTATCCAAAATGCCATAAAAATCTTTTTACGTCGTTTTGCTTAAAAATATTGAATCCTTCGCACTACTGTGACAGCTGCCTATGAGCTAGAAAATTGTAAGTCAGTTTAGCACAGGGTGATCAGATACAATAATTAATAATTTTACCAGAGTATGTCAGAGACTAAGAAATGAGAATGAAATCCTGATCCTAGTGAAACCAATATTCTCAGGGACTTAAGAGGTCAGCTCTTCACTCTCTAAGTTTTGTGTCATCTGAATAAATAATTTTTAATATGATTGCATAAATCATATAACTGTAGTGGTCTCTGGGCAAAAATTGTTTATATGAATAGCTGTTATAAGAGTATGTCAAGAGTAAATGTTCCAAAGAGCATGCACAATTTTTCCACAACAAAAAACCTGTGATAATGTCCCATTTTCTATTAGGCAATTGTAATCTATTTTAACGCCTTGCTGTTTTTTGTTTGTTTTGCAATTCATTTGGTTTCCAAAACTTATTTGAAACCAATCCCAGGACTTCAATAATGTACAGATGGTTAGTTCCTGTGACTGGATCTTATTTAGCCTGATGAGAAGTTTTCAAAGAGCTGGTCCCTACCAGTGATCCCAGTAGTATGGACATCACTGTTGATACTCTGCAGGCTGGGATGATACAGACTAGCGTTTGTACTCCTGGCTCAGATTTTCCCCAATGGCTCACAGAATGGTAGGGGTTGGAAGGGACCTCTGAAGATCATCTAGTCCACCCCCCCCCACCCCCAGAGCAGGTCCACCTACCACAGGATGGCATCCAGGCAGGTTTTGAATGTCTCCAGAATTGGAGGCTCCACCACATCTCTGGGCAGCCTGTTCCAGTGCTCTGCCACCCTCAAAGTAAAGAAGTTTCTCCTCATGTTCAGATGGAACTTTCTATATTCAAGTTTGTACTCGTTACCTCTTGTTCTGTCACTGGGCACCACTGAAAAAAGACCAGCCCCCTCCTCTCATGGCCCTCCCTTTAAGTATTTATAAGCATTGATGAGATCCCCCCTCAGCCTTCTCCAGGCTAAAAAGACCCAACTCCCTCATCCTCTTAAATTCTTCTCAGGTGCGGCTCATCCAGATGCTCAGTTTCCACTTATGGCTCACAGTTGGTGCTAATGAAATGAGTTTATTTCTTCAAAACTGACTTGTACTGTAGGATGTTAATGCCTCTTCTTCTGGCATTGCTGGTTCTAAGCAATAAACAAAGGCTGCCATTCAAAATCAGGGGTAAAGTAGCGGGGAAGTAAAAGGATACAGCTATGAGAAACTAGCCAGAACTGATCCTCTGCAAAAGTCTTAATAACAGTAACTCCTTACTCACGGACATACTATATCCCACCAGGAAAAAAATCAAAGTGGGCAGCAAAGCACTCACAGGGCTTAAATGCAAGCAGGCAGATGGGGCTGCAGTGTAAATACAGACAAACTGACAGGATATAAAACTGCTTTAGAAACAACTTCCAGCAGCAAAAATCTACCAGCAGGCAAAGGTCATTTGTAACATTTGTTTAGAACAAGGCAAGACTAAACACTGTGTGCAGTCCTTTGGCTTTCTGAGACAGAAGAGGTTTTCTGCAAGCCAATGACTCCTCGTCTGGGAAACATGGGCAAAATATTTCAGAAGTCCTGTCTAAACACATGCAGTGAAGGATGTAGAAAGTAATACAATAATGTATTGAGTCAAAGGTGGGTTGTAACAAGGAAGTTTAATCATCTTCCTCAGCAAAGATATAGGTAAATAAGTAATTAAAAGAGATCCTGGAGACATCACGCATGCTGTGAACTGCAAAAACAAACCGGCTTATTTAGCTTATCTCTACCGAGGAAGTGAATGGGGCTCTAATTCTATGGTTTTGCTTCATATTCTGCTACCGGTTCTTAGGAAATTAGAATCCCTTTTCTTCAACAGCCCTCTCCTTTGGAAAAGAGTTTCCCATCCTCCCCACCACAGTTTCTGCATGCCCAGGGACGAAACCTCCCCGTGCTAACCTGCTGTGACAGGGTATTGGTTGGAAAAAGGATGACCTTGAGCACCTGAACACAAATGACAACCAGGCTTTTCCTCACACCAGTAACCCTGGGAAGTTACGTCCACCACTGGAGTGGGCAGAAGAAAGCTTTTGTGGCCCCTCCGTGGCCGTGCATCTGTATTTGTGGGAATGGTATGCTCTCTGCTGTGGATCTCCACCTCCAGCCACGGGATGCCAGCTCCCATGCACCAACTATTCGGAGGAGCTGCCTGTGCATCAGAGCCCCTCTCGCGTGGCACCGCAGGGCACACGAGCACTTTGGCACATATTGGTGTGCAATTCGAGGGACAAAGCTGGCATTCGGTGTTGATATAGTAGCTACTACCTTACACTCATAGCCCATGGCATCCTTTTGTGTTGCAGAAGATGTACTTAAATCATGGATAAAGCGGGGTGTCTATCTGCTGGGTGCCAGCACTCAAATAACACTCAGAGCAATTTGTGCTGTGCAGTTTAAATAGCCATGGCCTTATTTTTCAATCCTTCATGTGTAGTCTCCGGCACACAAGATATGCAACACGGATCATTATTTTTTCCATTCAGTGCTCAGCCAATTTCAGCTCATTTTTGTTCCTGGAAATCTCCAGTGTGTATCTTATATGTTTGAAATAAATACACCATCCGTAATTGGATCCTGACCAGACAACACTAAACAATCATATTTTTCATTGATACTCAAGATTTATTCCTAATATGAGTGGAAGGTTCTTCTGTATGCTTTAGTCCATAATTAATAGAAGGCATAGGACTATTCAGGGTCTCATTCCTCTGACTCCACTTTCTGTGTGAATTGTAGATGTATTATAAATATGTAACAAACCTTACCAAGAAAAATAACTTTAATTTACACTGTAACCCAACTGGAGAAGCTACACAGAAGCCGTGCCAAGAAAATGTTCAGAAAAAATAGCTAGTCAATAATTTCCCATTTATCATTTGCTTAGTCACATTAAAAGGTTTTGGAATCTGTAATATCTTTTCCTTTAGTTGAAGTGCTGAATTTTTCTGAAAGGCGACATTTTTGTTCAGGATGGCAAAACTATTGTATTGTTGGTCATTTGCTTTACAGTAGCCTCGTGTTTCATCCATCCCTGGAAGTGTTTAAGGCCAGGCTGGATGGGGCTTTGAGCAACCTGCTCTAGTGAGAGGTGTCCCTGCCCATGGCAGGGGGGTTGGAACTTGATGATCTTTAAGGTCCCTTCCAACTCTAACCATTCTATGATTCTATGATTCTATGATTCAGGATATAAATTAAAATATGAAAAAACCCACAATTACCTGGGCAGAGACATGGAAGATTTGTGATCCTTTCTCACTGACTGTTTCTCCTTCTCTTGTTGACTGATGAAAATGGATCAACCAGCTTCACGCTCTGTTTATTTACACCAATGCAAAGCAACCCAAGTTGCATTCACAACTTTTCTGAGCACACTGTGAGTTGTAAAATACATTTTCATCTGGCTTTGCCCCTTCTCTTTTACATCCAGCTTCCTGCATTTGTTTAAAAAACAAAACAAAGCAGGAATTATGTTTCTGGTTATTATCATAACATTTCATGAAATTAATATTATCTGTTATACAAGAATAAGAAGACGACATTACATTCTGTGCTATTTACATAGCCATAACACCTTTACTCACCTGCTGTATTTCTTCTTTCCAGTCTGTTTCTTATGTTTTGCATTTGCGTGAATTTTTCTCTGGTTTTGCTTTCTATTTCTTTCACGTATTAAGAGGCTTCGTTACACAGGAGCCTGCCAGCTTTCTCTTTGGACGGTACCATCCCACCTTCATGCGGTTCTACAGGAAAAGAGATGGGGCTGGGTTGCATCAAGAATACCTTGTGCTCAGATATCCCCTAGGAACTCAAGACTGTCCTGCTTACTAGACACTCTCTTCTACAGAATAAAAGTATTTTCATTTCCCTACCTGGACACAGGCTTTGGTTACTCCTCCCTATATGCATATTAACTCAGCTGAGAGAAAGAGGGCTAGGGAGACTGGCAAAATAGAAACTTGAGAAATAGTCTGAGGAAAGCACCTGAACTGGAACAGTGCAGAATGGTGGTGGCTGGCACAGGGACAGTTAGGATGTATTCCATAGAGGGTATCCATCTTCAGGCAGAATACAGTACATAGTCTTCCCATGGAGCACTCCGTGTTAGACGAAGAGGCTGAGGCTTCCTTTTCCACACGTGGTCACTGCAGTCAGAGGACCAAGCTCACAATTTTGTGGTGTGCAGCGATTTCTCCTTTCTCTCTGCACACCTGCACTCTCAATGCTCTTCCTGCAGAAATCCTCTCTGCAGCAGATGAAAAGGGACCTATTCTTGTACTACCTGCTGGCTGTGCGGTGTGGTATAGGGGAGGAATCCTTTCCCTCCTTTTTATGTCCTAGAACCCTGTGAGGATCATATTCCAGCATGGAGGCCAGCAGAAAAATCTGGTCTCTCATGACGGAAAGAGAGGAAAGAGTTTCCCAACACATGGGCCAGTCATGCCATCACCAAACAAATGCAGACACATGGGATGGGGGAGAATATGTTACATTTTCTGTTTGGGTCTGGAAATTCGCCAGCATAACTGTTTAATTCTGTCTCCAGATGCTTTTATATCTCCCTTTTCAGTAAGTTTTATTAGAAGACAAACTAATTTCAAGTGACCTTTCCTCTTGTTTTGTTTATTTGTTTCTTACCGTTAGAACTTTTGGATGAAAGCAGATGGCCAAAAGGCAAAAAAAAGCAATAGATTAGCATGTCATTTACTCTCCAAACAACTTAAAAAATTCCCTTGTGCAAAATTAAGAAGAAGAGGGAACCAGACAAGTAAAAATACTTCAGGATTTTTCTTTTCCTTTTCCCACTGCATAGGAATAAAAGAAGATATTTCTGAAAAGCCACCATGGACTGAGCCTGCAGTCTGATAAACAACAATAACCCTTTTCTTGACACTAATTCCTTTATTATATTTTTAGAAGAATTTAAAAGCCACTTATTTTTGAAAACTATGATTTCAGGACAAAGTATAATTTTCACATTTCCTCTGATGTGTTCTATGCCCTGCTGTGTTATGACATTTCAAGTTTCATCAAGTCACATTAATTTACATTCTCACATGTTTTCTCAGTGGAACCTGCTCTTTGGGTCAATTTTCATTCATTGCTTGATCACTTTAATGTATTTGTATTGCTGAATACTTGGGCCATATTAACTGATCTTTCCATACCCCATGCTTGCAATTCATTAGCAATCATTTCTCTTCTCTGCACGAAGAAAGGAAAAAAGAAATGAGAGAGAGAGGAAATAAGAGAAAGACAAAGACTTGGAAAGAAAGTGAACAGCAATTTAGTACACAGCCTGGGATGCAGCCTGCTCTGTCAATTGGGATTTGGTTATATTAGGTAATTTTCTCTGGTGTGACCAATGTAGATTGGTGATCCAGTAGAAACCTGTAAAATAAATGCAGTTAACTAGTTGTAAGCCGTCCTTTATTTCTACCTTCTCAACTTTAGTACATGTCTTCAAAGCAGTGCAAATAAGTCTGTTAGAGATTTGTGTTGGTGTTAGGTAAAGTAGTCTGTTGGATCCCGTCAATTCAGAAACCCAATGAATTTTCCAGGCTCGTACAATGCTGATGTGAGGCAGAGCTAGGCACCAAGCCCCATTTGTGGGCTTGTTCCTCACAGCACCGCTTCGGTTGTCTCCCCAGTCTTATCCAGCACCTGACAACCTGAGAGGCAGATTTTGCAGAGCTAAAAGTCAGTCCCTCCTTCCACTGGGATGCCCGTGCCTCAGCTTGAGCTTGAGAAGAGGCCCAAATTCCCAAATCTGAGCCTCCTAAATTCAGTTTGTTCAGAGTGGCCAGAACAGCTGATACACAATATCACCATTCTTCAGCTCCTGACATAGATAAAGGTCAAATGATAAACCATTAAGCAAAGAAAACATACAATTTTGTCTACCTGTCCCCTGTATTTATTAAATTAATGACTGAATGAACCATGGTTCATTCCCCTCTCTTTCCATCCTCTGCTTGAAAGTGGCACATGAATTCAAAATGAGCAACAGGCACCCAGAAAGCTTTGCAACCTCTCAGTAAACTCCCATTGCTTCCTCAATATAAGGATGCTTGATCTTCTCTGGTAGTGCTGTCAGGCCCTTACTGTATGCCACCATGAAAATCAGGTGAAACGGGCTCTGACGCGTTGCATAGGTAGCTGCTCATCACCCGGTACAGAAACCTGCAGCAAGGGTTTCAATGACTGTGCAAGATGTGAGTCTTTTTCGGCCGTGGTGTAGTCAAACATGGTGAGGGGTGGAAGCCTCAGGCTTTGGGTGGAAGGGAGCAACCTGCCCTTACACACCTACCCCTCCCACACCTACCCCTAGCAGTGAAGGCATCGCATAGACTCCAGCTGTTGACTAATCTCAAGCTATATAATTCCCTCTCCTGTCCTAAAAGCAGCTCCATCAGTGGAAGGAGATGAGGCTGGGGGTGGGGATTTGTGGTTGGGGACAAGCATTTTGGTTGCGTTGTCGCTAAGCTGTGTGGAGCAATCAGGCCACGCAGTACTTCAGTGACAGCTTCTCCAACCTGTGACAGCTCCGGGGGAACTGCCATTAAGGTCAAACACCGGAAAACTCTAAGGGCAGAGGGGAGACTCCCAAGTGTGACCACATCCACAGGGAGCCCGGTCTGCTCATTGCGATGTCCTCCTATCCCTGAATGAGTAGGAAGATGATGCTAAAGCTTCCCGTAGAGCCTGATGTATCAAATCTTTGGGAAGAGGGGGGCAAGGAAGGCTTATCCCAGCCTGTGCATCATTGATAGCAATTGATCCGGTGCCATGTGCTCAGGAGGAGAGTGATCAGCTCAGTCCAGGGAAAGCAGCGTGGATATGACAGCACGTCTGTTAGCCACCGGGCACTGGTGACAGAATGGAATGTAATCTGTGTGTTTACGTTCAGAGATTAAAGACAACAACTGGCTCCAACAGGACACGCTGTCCTGCAATGGAGAACAGAAAGGGATGCTTACGTAAAATGGCCTGGCAGCAGTGCCCAGGAGGTACGAGCGGACTCATTTTCTCCTGCGGGCAGCACAGAAAGGGATTACTGTTGCGGGAGGGGGAGGGAGTCAGGGACAGGGAGAGACAAATTAGGAGTCCAGATGCCAGATGGCTACTCTCTATATACAGTTTCCAAGTGCTTTGGAAATAAAATAGAAAAAAAGAATACTGTGCCACAGTCAGACATGTATGTGAGGAGTCCACATTTACTCAGGACTGAGGTTGTGTTACGTGACCTTAAGCAAAACTCATCAGCTGGATTCAGTCTCCCCAGTCTTATCCAGCACCTGACAACCTGAGAGGCAGATTTTGCAGCTAAAAGTCAGTCCCTTCTTCCAGTGGGATGCAGCTGTCTAAATGTCTTGGTCTCTCTTAAGAGATCTCGGAGTACAGGGCAGGAGAACTGTAAGGGAAGCAGGAGCTGCTGCGATCCCCTCATTCACAGCTTTGACAGCTACAGTCTATATTAACTGTGCTTCAGAAATCAGTGTCCATGGAATAACCCATTCTGGAACTTAAGTGCAAAAAGGGGAAAGCTTAGGTTGGCTACAATATGGTAAATCAGAATTTTAATAGTATTGTAAATAGTATTCAAGCTTAATTAGGGCTGAGAGAAGGAATGCCAAACTGCCAGAGGCTGCCTTACCTCACCCCTTGGAGGAATACGATTCCTGACACCAGCAGACTAGAAGAAAGAAATAGTTTAGAAGACCTGATGCCTTCTAAACACCAGGTGCAGCAGTATCAATATCTTACCTAGACCACAACTGACCTTTTAGCTCCTTTTTGTGTCTTTTCTCATGGGATGTACCAGTCATCTCTGCCACAATGAAAACAGAAAAGTTGCCATCTGCATGTGCCCAAAAGTTTATGAAATAAGAGTGTAAGAAACAAAACCAAGTGACACTCTTCTTGCTGTCACTTCCCCGCTCCCCTCTTGAAGCCACGTTCTGTATCATTAAAGATGCTGTCCTACTGGTGGTAAGCAACGAGGTGGGAGCCCATCACAAGAAAATGTGACAAAGTTTCCTATTTTACTCACTGACAGTTGACAGCAGGACAGAAAATCATCCCTAGCTAGTCAGCATGGAAAGTTACTTTTTTAATGATGTGCGCTACACAGTATATGGAGACAGAGATCAATGGAGGACAATAGAAATCTAAATTGACAGTACACTAATAATTGTTGGCATTAACTAATCAGATGGGATTTTAAAGTTCACACTGTGAACATTGATATTTTCTGTGTGATGGGAAGACAGTTTGAACTGATATTTTTTTCTATTAATAAGTGTTTGAAAGGCTGTTAGAAGAAATTATTGCTGTAGTAATCAGAGCTCTCTGTGTGAAATCGCTTCATAGGCTTTCATAAAGCAGGAGATAGTCTGCATTGAAAATAGTATAACCCTTTACCTGGCTACCTAATAACAACATGAAAGTTATCTTTGCTTTAAATCATCTTTGAATGCATTCACCAATGCGCTGTTTTCATGATAACCTCTGGAAGGCAGGCAGGGCCCAGGGCAAGGCCACTGAAGAAATTTTGGGAGTTACCTGGAGGGGTGTTTCTGCCCCTCTCCACTGATGGACAATAACTCTGCCCTACTGCCTTGCCCCTTCCCAGACTTCACCAGGCAGTGCTCTGCCAGGGTGGGGTTACCTGTCCAGATTATCCCAGGTCACTGACGAGGGGAACAGGAACAAAGGACGCCAGTGTGTTTCTGATAAAACAGAGGGTCTAGGTGCCACTGGCTTATATGCTCGCAGCCTGAGGAAGCCTGCATCAGCGCTGGAGTGGGTGCAGTTATGTTTGTTTAAGCAAACACCGTTTGCTTCTCACTAATGTTTCTCTTCTCACTAATGAGGGTCAAACCATATCAGATTTAATGGCATCTTTAGACTACAGTGCACATCGGGTTAGACATTTCCCTGTGTTTGCACAGATGTTCAATGCATCAACTAGGGTGTATGGCAAAGCCCCGCTGGTTCTTACAAATATAAACATGCTATTTCATAAAGATGAGAATGTTCTTAGAATCATTTAGGTTCAAAAAGACCCTTAAGATCATCAAGTCCAACTGTTAAGGTAACGCTACCAGCTCTGTTTCTTGAGCATGCATCGGTTGTGTGATTAGTGCACGCAATTTAGCATCAGGTGGCTACATGCAATGGCTTCTAGTTCTCACTTGGACTGGGGAAAAACATTATTCCCATTTCCCAGAGTGGAGATGAGTCTAACACTGTTACTTATACTGATGTTCAACAATGCTGTGCCAGCTACTGCGTGTGAAATCCAAACCGACCTTCCTTTTGCCAAATAATTATATTTATGACACAATGCACCTACAATATTATGCTAGAAGGAGTCTGGAAATGAGCGTTTGACACTCAGTCCGTACCAGAATAGATCTTCAGTCAAGAAAAAAACAACTGTTAACACCTTCTGATACTCCTTCCCAGCAGCCTGCTACAGGGGTGAACAGATTCACCCCTGCTTCAAATTAAATCCTTTTGTTTTCTCCATGTGTTCCCCACTCTCCTTTCTGCCTTTACGTTATGATCAATACAGTCTAAGCTTAGGGAATTTTATCAGATCCATGATTGCAACCTCTAACATTATAATCCGTAGGGTTGCTGGGAGCATTAGAACATCCAGGATAAATTAATTCAGTGTAAGTAAAAGCTTTGAAGCTAGGAGCATCACCAGGCTTTTGAAGCTTAAGCCCTGTTTAGATTACTTGATTAAAGTAGGTCCAAAGCTTCACCAATCAATAAAATTTGCTTAGGAGCAGTGTTGATACAGAAGCATATTTAATTGGATCTGCAGTACCCCACCCAGAAGATGGTCCTGTAGAGCAAAACGCGAAAATGAGCAGTGGGGGGAGAGGGGCAAAATCATCGCCATGCTTTTGTGCATGCCTGCGGAGATACTCGCAGCACTTGCACAGAATAGTCTGTGTAAAGGAAAAGGGAGCAGGGAAATGACAAGAAAATTGTGGGTTTGGAAAAGAAGTAACTGAATATTCTATTACTTTAAAATTGTAAAAACTGACCAAATGTACATAGACGTACCTACAGATGTGCATTATTAAAGGGACAGCCATCCTCTCAAAATTTAAGTTTTGCCACCGGCTGGATGGCAGCATCTCTGACGAGATTACCAATGCTGTACCTGTGGGCCAATATTGACAAAAAGACAACTCTGTAGTAAAATTTCTTAAGAAAACTTTAGGGTGACCATTAGATCATAGTTGAGAAATACCAAAAATACAATCACCTCATGAATTTTTTCCTCACATGAGAATATGAATATGCAACAGGTGCAACAGGTACAACAGGTAAAGGGGGAGAGAACAGGTTTAGTTTTGCTCCTCTTGCTCCCTTGCTTTACCTCCAGAGTTAAGTTATACCTGTCTGGTTATTCACATATAAAATTACCTTTGAGTGAGGCGCAGGACGGGGTGAAGTAGTGGGTCAAGTGAAATCAAAAAACACCCAAAAAAGTGCTTTGCTTTCTTCAGCAAAAGGAATAATTGTTTTGTGCCAGTAGGGTACAGGTGAAGCTGGCGGTGCTGTGGCAGAATTGTGGGCAGCCCCTGGTTAAGGGCTGCTGAAGCCTTGGTTCCGTGGGGATCAGTTTGGCAAGAAGTGCGTGAGGTCCCAGCTCCAGCAGGCAGCGGGACTTGCCCGCTCTCAGCGGCTCGGCAGCTCTGCCAGGAGGTGACCTCCAGCGATGAGCTGCTCTGGTAGGACAGAAGCCGTGCGGGCATGAGGGACGCCGCCAGGGCTGCGGGGAACGCAAAACCATGGCTTCGGTACCAGCACTGGTGATTAGAAACAAGGCAGTTGTCTGTATCCCGATGGAAAACATAATCCGTTTAGATTTCTAATTGGACTTGATTAGACATTTAGACAACTTTTTTGCAGTAGCAATTTAAATGAATTAGTTATATTTTCCAGCCTGCTGAATAGATTAGATGAGCAAATCGTGTGCTGGCTTCACGGCACAGAGCACCCCGTCTGCAATGCCTCAGAGTCTGGTAGCTCTTTAAGGAGCACCATGAGGCCTGACTCCACCTTGGTGAGAGTCAGCCGTGAAGGCAAGGTGCTCCCAAAGAGACAGGGACCTCTCCAGCCAGGGCCTGGCCCCACAATACCTCAGCAAGGCGAGCGGGGTAGCAGCCAGGTTCTACCAAGTATCAGGCAACTTTTGTGTTTATGAGGCAGCTCCAAAATCAAGCTGGGAAGCCACTCAGCTGATCAGAGTCAGGTTCGGTGATGATAACCAGGGTGGGACACAGCCCAGCAATTGCTGACCAGGTCCACAGTGACAAGGTAGCTCTGGGGTCAAGCTGGGAAGTCAGTCTGCTGATCAAGATCTGGATCAAGAGGGTCCATGGCCAGGCACAGGCATGGTTGTGGCTGAGCTGGAGACTGGTACTCCTACAGGCAAAGTCCAGGGCTGAGCTGAAATGGGGCTCCTGGGTCCACGGGCAGTGCTGTAGGTGGAGACCCCAGATGAAGCTGGTCAGGACCATGAAGGTCTATTAGTGCCCTGACATTAAATCTGATTGCGCAAGACAAACATTTGCTTTTTCACTTCAGCAAGAACTTCAGTTTGGAGTTGGTGTTTGCTCATGTCATGATTGTAAACATTTCATCTGCAGGAAAAGCTCACAAAGAGAATGAAACGAGTATGCTGGGATACTTTTATGTCTGAAAAGGATTTTGCTCTGGAGCATCCACCCCTGGGCTGAAAACTTTGAGCATAGCACAGAGTGGGTTATCTTGGAGAAGTGCAGGTGTTGGCTTAGAAGACGACGTAAGGTGGTGCAACCTTCCTTTGCCGTGCTAAGGCTCTGTGCAGAAAGCAGTTCTGACCATTTACACAGGACTCCCTTGACCAGCACAGCTGCTGTCTGGCCTGCTGACCCTCTGGCAGACCACAAAAGGTCCCCGTGGAGCATGAAGTACAAGGCTGTCTCAAGCCTCTCACAGACACTGGTCATCCCTACCGCCAGTGTAAGACAACGCAAGCTCCAAGTGCCCAGTCCCACAGATGTCTATGCAGCAATGCCACACAGAGAGGTTATGGCTGGTCCTCAAAGTGTCCTCCTGCTGTATGGTTCTCAAGGTAACAGAGCTCCACTGCCCAGAGCACAGCACAGCTGGGACGTGCTGACCTGTCCCCTGGGCAGTTCATCTGGCACCAACTGCCCTGTGTACCCGCGTCCAGTCTCCTGTCCTCCCTGCGGCTGGACTGGGGTTAGCTCTGGCTGGCTGAAGATTTTCCCCACCAGTTAGCAGTGGAAAACAGGCTGCATGTTGCACCATATCCCCGCACGCTTCTCTGGATGTGTAGCTTCACATTCAGACTCTGGGGAAGCGTGAGCCGCAGTACAAGAGAAAGTACAAGTCTCTATTGCCAGAGGTGACTAAAACCCAGCCAGGATGTGCGGTGTATGTAGAGGCAATAAATCCACATAGTATTTGCCTCCGTGACAGCCAGAGACCAAAACAAAATTTTGCAGTTTGAAAGTTCAAATCCAAAGATAGACAGGCAGCGAGGTGTCTTGGGTAATGTTGGGATTGGGACCGGGGTCTTTCCCATGAGTTCATACATCAGCAGAATACTGAGCAGATCGTCCTGGTTTGAAGTTGAACAGAACCGATTGTCTTTTCAGTGATTTTACTTTTCAGTTAAGTCTCTTTGAACTAACTGCACTCTCTGATATTAACAGCGTATTTTATTCGGATGGTGTCTGCTTCCGGAGTGGTAACCTCTCATGTTTATAGTTGATGCCAAGGGATGGGATGCAGAGAGGCTCTTGCTTACGCTTATTCCCGTAACAGCCAAGGCCAGCCGACTTTGCTGTGTGCCCCCTTGGAGGGCCGGAGGCAGAAGAGCATAGAGGGGTCGCAGCTGCGGGGAGGAGCCGAGAGGACGGGTGCCCCCAAACTGACCAGCAGGGTATTCTATCCCATCTGCTTCACGCTCAGTATAAAAGCTGAAGGACCAAAGGGTCAGCCCTCTTTGTTCAGTGGCTGGTGCCTGAGGAGGACTCTCTCTGTTCTTCTGCCTTTGATCCTGATCTGTGCATTCCTGAATCCAGATCCAAAATCCAACTGCTGCTGGTCCAGTCTAGGACTTTCCCAGTGCCAGCTGGTGACATGCTCATCATCCTGGGAGCTCCACACTGGTTTTGTATATATTATACATATTTTGTTATTTTCTTACTGATACTATTATCTTTTTATGATTAATATTTCATTAAAGTAGTTTTCATTTTCTTTTCAATCCATAAGTCTCTCTCCTTTCTCTTCTGCGAAGGGAGAGAGGTTAAAGAGAGAACACATTGCTGGTTTAGTCGCCAGCCCAGCCCAAACCAGGACAGAGATGACAGCCCGCAATCTGCTAAGACTCACCGGTAAGGAGATGCGAACAAACCGCCCAGGCAAGCAGTCAGGGCAGGACCCTCTCAGCTGATTGTCCCTTCCCTTGGCAGCCCCTCTGCATCCCCGCTCACACCGCAGCTCCAGGCTCTGTCCATCTCCCTGCCTAAGCATGAGATGAGCCTTCATCCCAGAATCCCAGCCCTCACTCCTGTTCCCTGTGGCAGCCTGAGTCATACCAGGGCTCCAGGCTTTTTCTCCCTCCTAACCCTAACCCTCATCTTACCATTAGGAGTGGGCTAAGTCTCATCTGACAAACCCTGGCCATGCCCCAGTGAAAAGCTGCTGAAGGGCTAATCCTCTCGGCAGCCCACCCCTTCCTTCGGCACCCACTTTCAAGCTTCTCATTTTGTCTCAAAATCTGTATTTTATAGTAACACGTCTTCTTTCTAAAATGAAATATGCTCATCTTTTTATTTTTATACTCGTCAGACAGTTGTCCTCATAGCGAGCTCTCATGTATTTTAGTGGCATTTACAGTCTGCATGAATAAACAACTGGAGGCACTTGAAGGGATATAAGCTTTGCCTGCCTTTGAGCAAATAATCTTTTCTTCTGCCCCTGAACCCTAAACCAGAAATGATTATAATTCTACCTTGCAAACACAGCCAGGCGCAAGTTATTACCTGGCGGTTCCGAGATGAATTGCTTAAAAAAAAATAAATCTCCCAATCCTTGGAAATAATTAATTATTTTTTTTTGGCCACTGCTCCTTAACCCTAAAACAGGCCACCCAATGCCAGCTCCGAAGCCCAGCTGCTGGGCCGTGCCAGGTCCGTACTTCTTCACAGTGACTTGTCCCACAGACCCAGGTCCCCGCGGGGTCCCCCCAGTCGCTGTGAACGCCACTGTCCGTGGAGACGATATTACCAGCGTGACGGAGGTGACTGATTTCCTTCCAGTTAGACACATTGTCACAGACTATTAATTTTACTGCAGCCTCATTTGAAGGGAGTGGTAAAGCAGCAGGGTGAGCAAACAGCTACCCTCTTCGTGGGAGCATTAAATGCCCAAGCAATTAGGCTTCTTGTTCGTTGAATTTAAGCACTCGCCTGTTTTCACGTTTGTTTACACTCCGGCTTAGTAAAGCAAACACAAGGCCTGTGTAAGGCGAGCCCTGTCTGAGGTCAGGCGCCAGGTTAAGTCCGAGGGCTCTCCGCAAATAGCTGTGAAAACAGAGATAAGAAAAGATGGGGAAAGGTACTTAGCGCCCAGATTTTGTGTTTGCGGCAGCCAACCTGCCACCACCTAGGCTATGGTTCAGTTGCCTGAAATGAAGCGAAACAGGATAGTGAGGAAGAATAGATGGTGAGGGTGGAGACGTGACTTTTCGGCAGCAGAGAGATGCATCCTGACACCATACCTGGGAATCAGCTGATGATTCTCTTCCAAGTCATTTAACAAGTGGAATAATTTCAAGGCTGCGATTTTGTTCTCACTCCCATCAGCATTCATCAGGCTCCATCCAGCCCACTGGAGGCAGCAGCGTTAGCCTAATGGAGGCTCAGGAGAGCCCTCCGGGCAGCTTTTTAATATCATTTAACTTTGCTACCTGGGTGAGGAAGTCACACAAGGCAGCTGGGTCCCAGATGGCTGGGAGCGGCCACAGTGCCAGCGGTGGCACAGAACAGGCAGCCACGATGCCTTGGAGTAGGCAAAATGCTCTAATGTGGTGAGGGAGAAGTCCCTCAGAAACTAAAGGGCCACTAGATACAAAGCTTTCAACTGGGCTTCTCCTCCAGTCCTTCCCCTGTGGCACCAGGATGCTTCAAGCAGCACCAGGAACCTCCCATACGATCACCTTTTCCTCCTGGAGAGCCAGTGGGAGCTTTCCCTTTCCTTCCCTACCCTTCCCCCTGCCTTGCTTGCAAAGCTCAGCGGTTCAAAATGGCTGACTGAATGCCGTTTGCAGCCTTTTAGCTTTATTCCCCAATTCCATTTTTGGGGTTTTTTTTACACAGCGGATCCCCAGCTAGATCTCGCTGCCAGCACGGCTCCTCCCCTCTGCCACACCAGCAGGAGATAGCAGGTGGTGCCACCAGGAACGGGAGTCAGGTCTCTCCTGATTTATGATCTGCTTCTTTACAATACTGTGATAGGCAAAGCCCATGGTATTTGATTACACCCTGGGTAGCCTGGCTTCTGTAACTGAGACGGTGAATGAACTAGGTTGGAATAAGCAAGTGTATTAATTAGTATGCTGATAGCAGAATAAAGCTATTTTTAAAATCACTGAGCAGCACTGCTCTTTACTATGATTGCAGAGATTATGTAAGATGATGATTAAAATCAGGTCCCTGCATCACAGACCGATCCGTGTTTTAGAGATGCGAAAACAAAACTGCAAAAGAGTGACAGGAGACTGTATTATTTTAAAAGGCTCTCTGTCTGCCTCTCCTAATTAAGGGCAAAGCAGCCATGCCATCCACCTCTTCCTTGTCAGTCCAAGTCATCCTACTTTTTGTACTCTATTTTGCCAGTGAGCCACTTGTTTTTCAAGGCTGGGTGTGCACCTATCGAAATGTCGGCTCAGGAGGAATCTGCTGCATCATCCCACAAGACACAGCTGAGTTACGGGGTGTCCCTGATGCAGAGCTTCCGACTCCTGAGGTGCGGCGAGCAGAAGCGTGTTCCTCCCATTTCTTGATGTCCTACCGTTCAGTTTAAAAAGCAGGAGAAGAAAAATGCCGACACTGTGTATTGTCTAACTCATTGAAAACAGACAGATGATGAGAAGTTGTGTCTCAGCAGCAGGAAGATACAGCATTTCAGGACCAAGCTACCAAGAAAGATGCTGTTGTTTCCAGTGACAGTTATTTGGGAAAAGCCTCGAGAAACTGATTGTCATTAAGGACCTGGAGAGAATATCGCTTATGATGATAAGCAGAGACTTTAAAATTTTGTGTTTACAGTCTCCTGCACTGTAATGCTCAGATTGCTATATATACACAATCATTATTTGATTTCTTACACCAGGGTGAATAGCAGCACTGCTGATCAAATATAAAGCAGCAACCAATCCTAACGCAAATAGAAATACAAACAAAACCTGCAGATTTATAGGCAATCAAAATTATGTCAAACAGCGTAAGATTAAAAGCAGAGTGTATGTTTGTTATTAATTCTGACAGATGTTTGCCGTATTTTCCACAGAGTTTCTTACCATTGTTAATCATCTGTATTTTACAGTGAAGTTTAAAAACTCTTTAACTGTCTTATGTGGATTGAATGCGCCCAGTCAAAGCATTGCATTGTGTTAAAACTGGAGATTTATTCCTTTATGATATTTCTTTAAGAAGCAGACGTTGCAGAAAACGTTATTTCATTTCCTGGCAAAATAGGGGATCCGGAGTACACAGAACAAAGACCTTTGTTGTTATTTGCATTGTCTTCTTTGCTCCTGCAAGCAAGCCGGGTGACCCTGGGGACCCATGGTGTCCCACGAGTGCCCTGACCAGGTGAGGTCCATCACGCTTGCCCATTCGGGTCCCCAAAGCCCCGCTCCTCTGGCCACGCAGCCGCTGAGCTCAAGCGAGGAGCCCGCAGGGGCGCCCAGCCGGGTCAGGCGGCAGCGCTGCAGCGTGGGTGGGAGGGACCCCGTCTGTGCTACCTGGGCCGCCGGGACCGTCGGTAGCCAAAATTGCCACGTAAAAAGCTCATAGTCCCATCCGCGCCCCGTGTTACACACTGACACGGCCACATCTATTTCTACACGGTGAGGAGGGGCAGGAGCCCCTGGGGATTTCACCTGGGGACAACTAGAGGGGAAGCAGGCACGGGGCTGGGAGCACAGAGGCAGCTGCCCCGGGAGGCAGCCACACGGGAGCCATCTGGGAGCCACACGGGAGCCATCCAGGAGCCACCCTCAGCTGGTCGCCCTGGCTCCAGCCAGCTGAGGGCTGAGGAGCAGGGAGGAACCCGCTGGGTGCCACCGCTGGGGGCAGTCACAGGAGCAGGGGCTGCTCCTCCTCAGGGGTATTTAATAAAGGAACCAGCAAATGGCGGGCTGCTGGAGACCCGCTTGAGGTCAGAAGGGGTCTGTGTGCCCCGGAGGGACTGCAGGGCCACCCACAGCAGGGCAGGAATGCCCCGGAGCGACTGCAGGCTGGAGCAGGGACGCCCCTGAGGGACTGCAGCCCGTGGGCCACCCGTGCTGGAGCACGGACACCCCTTAAGAGCGAGCAGCAGAAGCACCAAGTACGCCCAACGCAGCGGGGCAACCAGCGCCAGCTACAGAGCAGCAGAAAGAGCCGGGAGATGAATCACTTGAGCTGCTCACGCCGCCCAACCTCTTGCCAGAGGCATTTTGACAAACTGAACATAACCCATGGTGGAAATGAGGGCATTGAGGCTGGAGAGGATGCGGGGCAGCTGTTTATATAAGCAGTTGGTTGGTTGTGTTCTTTCTAAATACCCAAACGAGCGACCAGAAGTCCGTTAATCGGCAACGAACTCACAACTTGAGACTTTGCCTGACAGGCACATTGCAAGGTTGCTCTAAAAGCCCGTTGCACAACTCAAATAGCGTGGCGGGTCTAACACTTTAAGGTGCTCGTGTAACAGCCTATGCTGACACAAGCCTAAGGCCAGTCTCCTGGCAAGCTTGCTGGCCTGTGTACAGAGGCTAAAACAATTTCTGTGGAGTCTGTGGGTCTCCCTGCTCGGCTACACGTGGTTACGGATCCATCCACACGCTGTGTGATACTTGCCTAACTGGTGGTGGATGGGAGACGGGATCCATGAGAGGAAGACGATCCAAAGCACTGCTAGGTGTTTTTTCCTTCTCACCAGCCCCCTCTCATCTCCTCTCCTTGGCCAAGTTGGTTTTCTCTCCTCTTTGTCCTGTTGCAGCAGCAGCAGACACTGAGGACCGGTTACAAACCCAAAGTTTTTCAGGCGATAGGCTGAAGTGTCAACTGCCTGGTCAGATATTGGGGCTGGGCATTTTTACGCTCCTTTGAGCACCTCGGACATTTGCTTCTTCTGCCCTGCTCCCCCCAGGAGCTGTGTCCATCCTCCTCGCCCCTCAGATGCTACTGCAGCGGTCTCCAACGCCAGCCGCTCAGGACGGCGTTGGGGTAAGTGAGGGGGACACTGAGAGCTCCGGGTCAGCTGGAGTTCCAGCTGCCGCAGCCGAGAACCCATCCTCCCTGCTCCAGCAGCCTCGCAAACCAGGTGTGGGAACCACTTCAATTTGACAGAAGAACAGGGGGGGCTTTTTTTTCTTCTCAATCCTTTTAAAAGTTTAATCTATAGATAGACAGGGCTCTTCACGGAACACTTTCAAACCGTAGCGTTTGGGGAATGATTTTATTTGTAAGACTTTACTGTTCAGTGTAATTTTAATTGGAGAAAGCTACAAGGCAACTACAATTTTATTTTTTTTATACTCGCTATTACTCACTCTCTGAGGAGATGACTTTGGCGCTGTTTTCTTCAACTCTGGACTTAGGTTGGACTGCTGGATCTGTACGACAGGCACCGAACGGGCAAGTTTTTAGCACTGGTGAACAAAGAGCATGACTGACTCCCGCAGCAGCCCAAGGTGGCCAGGGGAGGCCCCAAGTATTTGGGGAGCAGGATGCCTCCCCCGTGGCTACAGATCGAGCCAGCTGAAGCAAGAAGCTTTGAAGCTCTCAAGTGTACGGGATTTCCTCCCGCAAACAGCCCCCTCAGGCCGCAAGGTAAAGGAGTAACGTGGCAAAAGAATGAAGAGTCCTGGTGCTGCGGAAACCAGAATAAAGCACAGGGGAGGGCTGATGCGAAGAGTAGAAAGCGATGTTTTTCAGGACGTTATATATACACACACCGTTAGACAGGTCTTATTACTGAATCTCTTCTGATTGTTGATAATTCTAAAAAACCCCTTACTATTCCCAGTGAAATCAGCTTTGCTTCCAGGCTGCAAAACTGATGAGAAAGGAAGATCAGGCCCTGACTTAACACCAATTTAGTATGTATTTAGTACTTTGCCATTTGCACAATTGCACAATCATAAATTAACATGGTATCTACTGCAGTGAATATAGAGGTAACATCCCACAGGGGCTAGAACTATTTAATAATGAAGGAATTAATTTATAAAAAAATCACTGTTTTTCCTCCTTAGTATCTGGGCGTATTTTGAAGCCAACACTCACACAACTACAATTGTTCAATTGATGCAACTCAGTAATTTTTATTGCAACTGGAAGACAATACATCACAGAAACTTTATGGTAGGTTTTGGGAAAGTGTTATTTACAATAATTGATGAAATAGTTTGTCTTTGGCAATATGATTACACATCAAGAAAATGTAAAATGCAAGTATGCCTCTAAATCAACATTTTCATATTTCCTAAAGATCAGCTGATTGCACTTGTCTTCGGACTGCTCATTTAGGTAAACACAAATACAACTTAACACCACTGTTCATTCCCCATCACAGTTTGTATTTTGATATTGACGAAATTGGCAGTTTCAGACGCCAAGTACAGGAAAAATATTGGCTTATCACTGTACTAAATTAACTTATTGGCCAGTTAAGGTCCTGTGACCCTTAAGCATTGATACTAACTCTCTTGGTCTTTTGATTGCTTTATCACTTTTTTTTTTTCTGTAAAACAAAATATTTCAGAAATTACAGAGTATAAAAAAAATGTACAAGTCCATAATGCTTTTCATACACACACAAATCATTCCCCCCAACATTTTACATCATGGCAGTTTTAAGTAGTGAGTGTGAATGATGCAGGCATGGAACTGGTTATCAAACACAGGTACGACTTTCAATTGTTGTCCCACACACGTACTCAGGAAACGTACAATGCGCTAGTAACTTAAAGATGTACTCAAGTTTAATGTCATCTGAACGAAAAAAGGAGGTCTTGGGATTTCAGGCCAGAGTAAAAAAATGAAAACGATTCCCATTTCTAGACGATCAGCCAGCACATAATTTTAACATCCAGTAAAACCCCTTCTAGCGCTGAGGGCCAGCACAAGTTGTCATTTACCCCTTCAACCCTCAGACGACGAACTCTCGTAACTGCTGGCTCGATCCAAAACCCAGCGAAATCCACTGAAAATAAAAAACTGACACAACCCCCCTTCCACTGGTTGTGAAAGGACATTTCCTTTCACAACCAATCAGGTCCATTTCCCCCTCTTTGCACAAGGAAACGTGATACAGTAGAAAACCCATTATATAGCTTCAGATAAATATACCTTGTTTCAATGCTAAAACAAAACAAAACCCAAACTCCCAAAACCAGGAAAGGCTACTTATTCGAACAACTCAAAAGTGACCTTTAAATCATTTCTGGTTTAAATGTACACCAGCAAAATACAGCACCATAGACACGTTAGGTTGAGACTTTTTGTTTTTTGGTCAGTGAAGCTAGTACTTGTTTGCTGAACTGTGGAAGAATTGTAAGGTCATGTACATGATCAAAGATAAAGCAACCCAGCTGACAAGTCTCTGCTTAATTCAAGAATAACCAGTACTAAAAATAAAAATGCAAAAATAAAAACCCCTAATAAACCACCATCAATTAATACTTTCTAAATAAATGGGGATTAACAGATGAATTCACAAACGTATGCAGATTTATACAGAACACCGAATGTTGTGTGTAAATCCTTATAAACTCCAGCTCAAAACAGAAACACACAAAATGTATAGTTTGACTTACACATCCCATTTCGAAGGAAAAGAGACATCATTACAACTTGGTAACTGTGCTAACTGCAATATAAACCAAACAGAAATTCAAAGTTTGGCAGATAACTAAGAAGAGGGTTATCACTTAGGTTATATAGCAAAGTGTTGATGTATATTACATAGAGTAGTATAAATAATAAAAAAGTATTATTTAAATTAGATCACAGTGCTGCATTATGTGCATAACAGTGTTTGATATATTACTGGAGGGCTGTGAAGAACACTACTAAAACTTAACTAGTCAGACAGTCAACACTGATATTCTGTTACAATCAGGAGGATGTATGGTTCAAATGCTCTTTTGGTGGCAAAGTCAAGAAAAGTTTCAAAATATTTCCTACAAAATATGCCAATGAGCTTATTCAGGCAGTAGTGACGTACCTGAAGGAGCTGGGTTTGCATTCTCCATGAAGTGAAGTAAATGGCATTGCATCTGAAACTGGAAATGCGTTCTCTCGATAGTTTTATTCTGATCCTGGAGCATGGGAGAGCAATGTTTTCAAAAATGCCGAGGCCAGATTCAAGGAAAAATGGTAATAACAGTGAAACGGTAAAGATTTCCAGGAGCACTTGGGTGCCTATAGCTCCACTGACCGCAAAGGAGGTAAGACACCTTCAGGTTCTAGAAAACCTCAGATTGCGCCCATCCAGATCTTTAGATGATTTGGGAGCTAAAATGTCAGTGAAAATCAATCATGGCTACCGAGGACAAAGTGTTGTTTTCCTCATTTTATCCCTGGAGCCATTTGGTGCACAGTTCAGGATTTCATTCTCTGCTGAAGGTGTCGATGTAACTCTACCTCACTCCAGTGAAGAATGCAGCCCCCAGAGCTTCTCTGTGTCTCTTCCAAAGGCAGACAGGAATTCAGTCCAACACCGGCAGCCAGTGCACCTCCTCTGGGATTCCCTTCTCCCATTAAGGTAAGAGAGGAGCCGGAATACAGACCTCAGTTAATTGCCAGTGAGAAGAGAAGAGAGTCACAGGACAGCTCTCTAGTCCTCCACGGCATGCCGCCGCGCTCCCGTCCCCGGCTTTTCAGCTGTAAAACCCTGCGCTCTCAGGAGAACTACTGCTGGTTTTGCCGGGAGAAGACTGCTTTCAGAAACAGCTACGGGCTGATACGTTAAAGCTGTTCAAGACTGCGCATGAATTTTTAATTTCGAATTTTTAATTTCAGGCAAAATCTGCATCAAAATGCAGCAGGACATCCAATTGCTTGCAGAACGCAAGCGCGACCGGCAGATTTCACCTCCCCGCAGATGCCGGTGAAATCTGCTTGCGGCATTAGCTCTGGCATGCAAGAGCTGCTCGCTGGAAAAGGCATATTCCAAAGGAACCCGCCGCCAAGTCCGAGCGACCCTTCCCATCCACACCTATGTGAAACTCGCCACTGAATGCTTGCTGACCTACTGGGATTCCCCACCCGAGCCCCCACCTGGCTTGGAGAAACGCTGATTTGGCAATACTGACAGAGTGAGGAAAATGGAAAGTTAGAGATTTGACGACTTCTCACTCCAAAAATGGCTTAGTAAGGAAAGCAAACAAGTAAATCCAAACCACCTCACGTCTGCCGAGTGAGAGAGTTCGTGATACAGTGCAATTACCACTCTGTTTTGGCATGATTCAAAGTAGAGACAACGAGATTGAAAAGCTGACACTGGGGTTTTTTTTGGAAAACGAATCGGTCTCAATGCTTCTTAAAAAAAGAGAACTTTTCTGATGGAGTAGAACCAGTTCTGACAAAGCTGCCACTGTCAACCAGGCACAAAAACGTATCAAAAGGTGACTCCGAAGTAGTTACTACAATTCCAAATGATGTTCTTCTCATCAATAATCAGAGTCAGTAAGGACAAGTTGTTTTTAAATTCCAGAAATAATCTGCTGATGGCACTAGCCCTCAGCCAAACTGCTGGTTCCTGAACATAACTTTGTAAACTCCTACTGAACAATACCTCCTTAGCAGATCGGACTAGGAGCAACAGATTTTACATGAAAATAGATGCTTGCCAACATTTTAGGTTTACCAGCAAGTATATAAAGGAGTTGTTGAAGTCTTAGATAGATTTTATATATATAGATATATAAAGATAACCTGCCTAATTAGATATTTATGCAAAATGACTGTTTTCTAAGGCAAGTAATACTAGTGGTAATTATATATTTAGCCACCAAGAGTCCACATTAATGAATGGTACTTGTTGTTCAGCAGATACTGATCTCATGTGCAGTGACACGCTGCAATCAGTGAAGTTGCTCTGGAATTAGTGTCATGACTGTGGACAGAATCCGGCCACATCACTTCCTCTGGAGCAGAGAGATTGCTGAGCCATGGTTGAGTGTATTTTCTGCCACTAAATTTGATTTTCCAATGTTGCTTTTTGATAAATATTAAATTGCTCTCGAGCTGGTCCAACTATGCATTAATGAGCAAAGGTGGCAGCAAACTGACACTGTAGTATTTTGTATTTCAGATGACTTTTCCCAAAGTCCGTAAAAAGATGAAGGACCGAGTCCTCTTGTGCAAGGGTTGTGTGGTTCCCTACCTGCAGACTTTGGCTGTAGGGAGTGTGGATCTGGGAAGAAGCCGATAATCCCAGTCCAGTCACTCAAGGGAAAAGCTATGGCTCACTCATCTCTGTGCTACCTGGCCAAGGGACTGGTCCTTCCCGTTTTCCCCAAGTTTACCTTAGGGGCCGCAAGCAGCCAGCAAGGGTTAGCACCCGTGCACTCCTGACCTTACCAACCCTGCAGGCATGGGCCCCAGCGAAGCGAGGGGAGCGCAGAGCTGCTCCCTGCGCCACCCCCAGCTCCCTCCTCCCTCCTCTGCGGAGCTGGCAGCCGCGCTGGGCGCCCGCAGCCGTCAGGCAGCTCCCAGCTCCCAGGACGTGCTGGGTCGGATGGGAGGAGAGGCACCGCTCGGCTGTGCTGCCCCCGGCGTGGCCTGTTCCTTACATGAGGAAATGCTTGTGGAGCATGGGAGCAGGTCCAGACCAGCCCGCTCTTCAATCCTTCCACTCCCTAAATGAACACACACCGCCGGCATCTCCACACGCCGTTTTTAGTTCTCTCCACCGAGTGGGAAGTCAAACCCTTCTCTAACTCACTGTTCATAAACTAGATCCGTCTTGGCGAAACTGCTGCCTGAAACAGCGGCTGGGGATAAATATAACCCTATATTCTTTTCAAAAAGCAGACCATTTCATTCTATTAAGTTGTTGGTTCCTGGGATTTTCTTCTCGCCTCTACGATATTCTAAGCGTAGAATATCTCATGCCAAATTTATGAATCCAAGTGAGAGAGACCGTCTTACTTATCTCCCAGCTTCCCTCTGCTGCAGGGATCTCCAATCTCGTAGCTGTCATTACCAGGAGAGTAGCACTATACCTGAATCACACTCTCTGTAACACTGGTTTTTTCTCTGGACACCTCAGTAAGGCTCTTCACTAACTTCATTTTCTCATGGCAAATTAGCAAAGCTATTTTCTTGTCTACTTATTCCTGAATTGAATCAGAGAGTTTTCCTCAATTAACCTCCCATTATTCTCTTGATTCTGTCATACACACTCACTACTAAATTTGCCCTCAGATTATTGCGTCATGTTACACATGTACAGACGAAGAAAGGACACACTTTTACTTTTTTTCTTTTTTTTTTTTTCTTTTTTTAAACAGAAGTAGGGAGAGGGGGGCTGAATGTGCAGACAAGGCAGTATAATTCAACCATCCAAGCCCTACCAGAGCATGAAGATTTTATTTTTTAATATTGCAGAGTAAGTTCCCCAACAGTCAGTGTTTGTCCCTGAAGAAGGTTAAACCTTAAACACCTGCTTCAAAAAAACCCCAACAACAACAAAAGAGAACCAAAACAAAAATAAAACAAACAAAAAAATAAAACCCAAAAAAACAAACTCTAAGCCTAAGGGCTTAAAAATTAGAGGCATAGCCTTTTTCTCTATTTTCTATATTTATATGAAAATAATTCATGCTTCATGCTAAATACATTATTTACCTTACAAGAACTTTGTCATCTTTGAATAAAAAAAATTGTTTGCTTTTTGTATTCCCCCCCTCCCAAAAGGAATCCATGCAACGTGGATCAAATTTCTTCTGCTGGCTACGCTGGTTGAATCTGGAAATCTGGTGTCATTTTTGCCCAGATGAATCCTGACTGACGGTAACTGCACACTCATTTCTGAGGGCAGTGTAGGAGCTCTTTTGTTGAACTTCTAAATTTTACTGTTCACTAATACGCTTTCCTTCTATTTTTAAATACAGAATGCTACCAGTGGCAGGTTTTGTAGCTTTGTTTCCCCAGTTAGATTAAGGAGTTGATCCACAGAAAAAGATTCTGATGTATTTCCTTCCTTAATATCTACTGTAATTTCTTAGACTTGATTGCTTTTCACTCAGGCAGTTTAGAAGACATAGCTTGTTTTTCCCTAGTACTATTATTTTTTGCACGCAGTGCCAATCTTCGGGCTTATGGCTTTTTGAACATTCTTTTAATTTAATATAGAAAACAGAATTCAATGATTAACGATGCTACTAACAGTGCACCTCCCTCCCATTTCTTCTCGTTATTTCACTGAAACCCATTGCATACACAGTTCAAATTTCCCCAAACTTAAAGTTATCAGTCTCCACATTGTAAGCCACATAGAGTACGTGAAGCACTAAAAGTGCATTACGGTTTGCACAGCTGCCACCAGTGGCTGTCCCAAGACTCCTATGGCACAACGTATCCGAGTGCCACTAGGCGGTTCGTGGTTTGGTGCTGAGAAGTACATGCCTCCTCTTTCCCCCACATCTCGTTATTCACATTCACTTCTAACCCAATTGTAAGGCCATTAAAAAAAGATTCTTAAGGGCCAGGCCTGAATGATTACTAGATTATGCACTATTTTACTCCCATCACATTAATGTTGATGTCACTGGGTATTCAACCATGCATTTTTGACAAGCCGGAGAAAGCAATGGCGATTTTGGCTTTTTTTGTTTTGTTTTGTTAACTTTTTGTCTTCAGGTAATGAAAAGCTTTTGTAAATTAGCTGAGTGTCAGTATGAGTTCTATGGCTTCAATCTCCTTTAAAAATATAAATCTTAAGGGTCCAAAAAAAAAGAACCAAAAGAAAAAAAAAAGAAACAAAACAAAAACAAATAGAAAGAAAAACAAAAGAGGAAAAAATTGCTGATATTGCCACAAATCATTAGAATTCACCTGACGTGCTGAAACAAAACTTTGTAAGTTCAAACAAATCATTGATTTGTTCTAATTTTTTGTGGTTTCCTTTTGCTCTTTCTGCCCCTTTGCCGTCCGATTGGTGATGTTGTTCAAACAGGATCGAATTCCCGCTAAATGCAGGAGGGATCCTGCTGCTTCTTTCATCTCCTCGTCATCACTCTCAGGGGGCTTTTCTGTACGTCTCTTTTTAAGAGGCAGTGTGTCACTTGGTACTTTTTTCACCTTCATTAAATGTTGCCTTTTCTTGTGCTGGGACGCATACCCACTGTCAGCTAAAGAATCCTTGGTCTCCTTCCGATTCTGCTTTTTGTCCTCCTCTTCTGTTTCGCTATGGCTCTCGTGGCTCTGGAAGCTGACTTCGCTTCCTTCACTGCTGTCTTGGCTACCTTTAGTTGCAAATTCATACTGGTCGTCAGCAGAGGAAGAGGAAATGGAGTCACTAGCAGGTGATGTGCTCCTGTGGTTGGAAGATTTGGCACTGCTGTAGTTGTGATCCTCCTTTGGGTCACCGCTAACAACTGGAGAGCCACAGGACTGCTCGCTTTCCGTCCGCATCCGGCAGTTTGTTATTCCATTCCTGCGAAAACAAATCGAAGCCGTCTTAGAAGGCACAGAGACAGGCTCCTGCTTCAGTGCAAAAGACTTTATGATAAGGCAAAGCCAACTGACAGATAATCTAAAATTACGACTATCAAAGTCATGTCCATGCAGGCCCCTTGCAAAGCCCGACTCAAATTGCTTGTGGATTGGACTCCGCACATGAAACAAGCCCAAAGACGTGTGACAGCACAAGAGGCAGGAGTGCTATGGGATGATCAAACAAATAAGCCATGTCGGAACAGTCCTGATTTATGTTCCAACTAAACGTTTACACCGAAAAAAAAAATTAAAAAGAAAAAATCCCCATTATTTTACCAACTGGATATTAAATAAACTCTGAGGAGTTGCATAAATATCCTCTCCTGCTTTTCATATGACATGATACTACCAAAAACGTGAGGAAGAGACACAATCTTTCTGGAGCACTGTTTTTGCCTCCTCTCAATGACTCTTTTCCAGCTAAGTCTCTTTCCGACAGAGGAAGCAACTAAGTATATTGCCCAGGTAGTAGTCCAGTCACATTTCTCATTGTCGTCAGTTTATGTATAACCTTAAAAGCAGCATACCCTTAAACTACTAGCTGCCAACAAAGTATTCAAATGTGTATGAAAACAAACAGTAGGGAAAAAAAATAAATCTGGCTTTGCTCTAGAAGTTGTCATGTTCCCCTTTGGTTTTATGGCACTTGGTGCTGTGGGAACTATTACAACATGATATATTTAAAAACTATCAGTGTTCTCTTCTGCACTGGAAAATAACAGAGCATTGCCGCTGACTTTACAGTACAGAATACAATGCTTGGAAGTCTGCTAAAGAAGGGATTGACCCTGTGCGGTGCTCAATTCCTGCTGGAAAAAAGGAGAGGAGGATGCTCATCATTGAGTAAAGGCATCATCATCGCCACCCACCGGTTCACCGGCCCTGAACCCCTCTATCAGTTAAAACATAACAAACCAAGCAAGACTGTTTAAACTATCACATGACAAACTGCTTTAAAATCTAGTCTTGCCATCTCCGTGCTAACACTACAGCGCTTTGCACACTCGTGGCAGCGCTGGATTAAAACCTTTTCTTAAAAGCACACCCTGAAGATAGATATTTCTTAAGAGGAATGGCACGGTGGCGTGTCCAGAGTATTGCTGCGCCGCTACTTAAAAAATGAGAAAGTGCTTTAGGTTTCAGGGAATGGACCTCACGTCTGGTTTCTTTACAGAAGAAACAGCAGAGTATTATCCATTTCTGAAAGGTAAGGCTGAAGGGTGGAAAACGTACGAGTGATATATAATTCCACAGCTCCTATTCGTCTAATGCTCTCGTCTGCAGAGCCTGCTGAAATAAGAAACAGGCTTTTGTGAACCAGTGACAGGACAATGCTTGAAGGTAGCAAATTAATCAGTCATTCCAAATGTTCTTATTTACTGTATTTTGAAAGAAATGTATATAATAGAAGGCCTGGTTATTAGCAAAGCAAGCCTCTTGCCAAGCCTCTTTTGCTCAACAAAATTATTTTCCCCTAGATTTTCGAGTAGCTTTATGATCCATAAATTATATACAAAACCCAGAAGGAATACACAAAGCTCCTTCAATTATTAATAACTAAATGCAATGTCATTCATGATTGTGCAGCAAGCCAGCTGCATTTACTCTGTGATGGTTTGCCACTGCAGGGGTTGTCATTAGAGGATGCCAAATGCTTAAAAGACGAAATCACCCATACTAAACTAGTTGTAAGGTGAATTTATAACCAACTCCTTAAGATCAGTCATTACAAGGAAGCATGTGATGCATTTTAAGTGACAGATTCTTCATTTTTAGGGTAAATTTACATTTAAAGATGTTAAAAATTATCATAAATTAGCATAAAATTAAACTTACTTGACTTTACTAGGCAGCTAATAGTCAGAGCAATGTGGCTCAATAAAAAATCACATGCCACTAATTTTCCATTAAAAAATAGCAATAAATTCTTGCTCCAAGGAAACAAACACAGGACAGACTAGGTGGGAACTCAAATGGGATTCCTACCGACTAGGTTATTAGTGAACAGGGCTTCTAACAGATGGGATTTAAATCAAGATGCCCGTTTTCATGTTATTAGCTCTACTCACATTTTTTAGTTTGTACCAAGAGATTATCAGTAAAAGGAAAGCTACAGTTCCATGGAGCAGAGCAACCACACGCCAAAAAGACACCCCTGATTTACGCCACTCTTTAATCTCTAGTGTTTGCTTTTACATAATCCAAATTAGGATTCAAAAGCTCTGCCCATGAGACTTACTCCAGATCCCAATCCCTTCAAAAAAGCATAAAAATAGAAAGAAAGGCCCAAGGATTACAGAAGCAATGTCCTGGGGGAAGGTGTAGTACTATGGGGTTAGCATTCCACAGGGAGTGACTGCAAATAGGGATGATGACAAAGGAAAACAGAAGGCCACAGAAACTTGGAAAAAAGAAATCAGTTAAAAAAAATGGGAGGAAAGGAAATAGCAAAGGCATCTATGGTGGAACTGGTCAGGAAATGGATAGCATTTGCATCTCAGAAAAATCTTTGGTTTTCACTTACATTTTGAAAGATTTCCAACCAGTTCTGCTTGGGGAAATAAAAAAGGAAGAGAAAACAGGTCAAGGAGAGAATTAGCAAAGGATATCCGCAGAAATGAAAATGAGTTATACAGGCAGAGTATTTCACAAGATCAAAAGTCATGTACCCTGAAAGTAAGTTAATCCGATTTGTATCTTGATACGCAATAGCTCAAACATAAAATATGAAGAATTACTTATAATTCATATTACTAGATTAACAAGAATTGAATAAACTAATATCTAAACCACTCATATTCCGCATGTGCTTAGAGACATTCTAAAGCTTTATATTGCTCTTATACGGTCACCTACTCACTAAGAAATGGATCTGTGATCTACTTAGTCCAATCTAAATCATCAGTGGACAGAATTCCCTTGGGTTTCAGGGGACAGATTTTGGCCAGCTGAATCTATTTTTGCTCACAGTTCTCGCTGTAACTCTAACTTTGTTACTGAAACGATACTAGTTTTTTAAAACAAGTGCTTGATCTGATGTTTGGATTATTTATACAGAGGGGAAGAAAAGGTATTTCAGAATTCTGTGCTTACTAGAACAGTGAGGGGAAATTTATTTCAAGTAGTACCTTATTTTTCCCCCATTTTTTGTTCAGATCTTCATTTCAAAATTTCCAGAAACTGACATATTTTCACACGTTTTAAAGCAGTGGCTTGCCCTTTCAGGAAAGCCCATGGGACAGTCTCTAGAGCTTTGCATACTACTGACATGGACTATTTTATTTGTTTGAGGGCTCTTAACCGTAGTTATACTGCTGAAAGTACCACGCACAGACTCTTCCTAAAATACTTCAATTTGGCTGTAGCACAATGACACAACCCCCAAGGCACTGCAGAGGTAAGTCTGGACTTTGGAAAGCCTGACTCCGTTCCCATGTTAATGGGCAGGAGTTCTGCTACTAATGACATCAGGAGCCAGATGGGACTCGCAGCACCTGGATCTCGAGTCAGTAAGGAAATAATGTTCTTTGCACAGTGTTAGTGCCTCTGCCTTGCAAAGGGGTCTTCCTCGGGATGAGACGAAAGTAAGTCTCAGTCATTTTCCCACAGGCAGATATATCTTCCTTAAATTTTTCTACTAGCTTTAAAAAAAGATTGGTAATCATGTTCTGTTTGCAAAATGGCAAAAAGTTTTGCTGAAAAATACGTACTGTATTCCACACCAGAGACAGGTATATTCCTTTGATAAACAAAGCAAACCTCCATGGAGTTTAAATATCACCTTATCTATCCTTCTGGATGACAGATATTGCATACCCATAGATGACAGTTTTGGCATGTAATTGGAAACACCCAGTTAAAAGATACAAAGCAAGCAGTACAGGTAAGTTGGGTTTGTGGATTTTGACAGATTCCAGGTTTGCTAAAAAAAACCCCACCACTCTTTTTTACTGTACAGGTAACAATTTCAAAGGGAAATTCAGGATAGTCAGAACTTTTAGCTGCAGGTAGTTGAACTGTTACTGGAAACCGCTACATACCAGCAGAGAGGAGGATGAGCAAGCATATGAAAAAAAGTGGTGCTCACTCGCTGCACCATGAGATTCTATCAGGGGCTATTGAGTTAGAAGTCAACAACAAGAAGTTGGTCACACTATTTATAGAAGCTCTTACAAAGGTACTTCACAGCGTAATTGTATGCAAAGGACCACAGTAAATGCCAGTCATGAACTGCCAGCAGAAAAAGCATTTTGTCAGTATCAACAGCAGATCTGGAGTTAAGACAAACGCAGCCCTCTGCAAAGGATAATCAAGTCAGCCAGTATTTTTGTCCTTTCATTACTGAAGGATTCCTTCAGCTCCCGAGGATAACTCAGCCTGCCGATGGGAGGTGGGAAGGGGAATGCAATGCGACGAGGATGATTTGGGGTTTGTTAAGCTGACCAAGCCAGCAATAAGAACATTATGGATATACAATTAACAATTTATAAAAGGAAGAACCTACCAGGTTCCTTTACCTAAGCAAAAATAATAATTCACAGAGAATATAGCTATATAATTCTACTTATGCTTTGGCATCTACGCTACACGTTACTTAGGTTTGGTTTATTTAATCACTGCTTGAATGGCTGCTTCAATGGAGGAAAAAATAAGCAAAAATAAAGCCAGCACAAGAAAGAAAGTCACCATAATGAAAGCTAGGCCTGAGGAATAATCTAGTAATTTCCCTATAAATTTAAAGTGAAAATAATAATAAAAAACAATCTTCCATCTTTGAATAAAGTTAGGCATAAAATTCATTCTTGTCACACCCTAATGATCATAGAGCTGCACAAAGAACTGTGGCATTAATAGCAGAGAAGAACACATATTTTAAAATCTACTCATGATGAAGTAGGTAAGGTTGTTAGTGTTGCATTTTGGAGTGCTTTGTTGGTTTTTTGCTTTAATTTTTTTTCCCCCCAAAATAAAGGAAGAGCAGCAGCTCTGCCAGTGTGGAGGCACTTTTTTGCCCCTAGAAAGAGGGAACATTTTGTCTTGGAAACTTGAATGGACATTTTTTTTACTTAGGGAAATTCCCTGGGAAGTTTGTGTCTGCAATTTATAGATAATTGTGAAATTCTCTGAGAAGGTACAAATGTTTGGTGACAATGGAGAATTGAAATAAAAAAGGGGAAAATCCCAAGTAATTTCCCGTTAATTTTTATTTTTAACCTGCAGTAACTTAAAAACCCAAAGTATTTCTAAGAAACAGTACCAAAAGTAACTTAACCTATTACCCTCAGCATAAGTGGCATATAAAGAAGTTTTGCCTAAGTTTTCAACTAGCCTGAAACAATAGCGTGGATTCATTCTGGGGAAGTATGAGCTAAAAAAGGTTGTCAAGCAATGCACTCCATGCTGTCCTCCATCCTGACATCTCCGACGCATCTACAAACAAAGAGAATGGCAAATCCAGCCAAAGCATCTTTACTGGGACTGGCTCTGCTTAGCTCTTCCCAAATCCTACAGGTTTTACCCACTCCTTAAGATTTCCCACAAGGTGGCTGCGAACTCTTTTTCCCCACCATCTCACATGCATTTGCTGGCTAGTGCTGTGGGATTCATTGGGCCTCCCCATCAGAGCAGACCACTGAACGGGCCATGAAGTCCCGTTGGCCAGGGGGCCAACCTTCATCTGTCCAACCACCACCTTCATCTGTCCAAAAAAAAGGGGGAAGCATGGCCTACTCAGTACAACACGCACTGAAGACCAGAGCTTCACAAACCCTGGATTCCCTGGGACCCCACCTGCCTGCTGGTCAGCAGCCTCTGTAGCAGTGAACATCTGGGGCAGAGGGAAAGAAAAAAAAGCCTCATACATAGAAATTACCAAGCATATTTTGTAAAAGACCTTTTGCGGAATAACCTGGACCAAATTACAATGCCACACAGCTGGCGAGATTCTGCGTGGAGTGAAAATCCATCAACCTTGCCTCAGTGGATTTGCCCACATCAGGCAGACGAGTGAGGTTTAGGCTCAGGGAAGTCTACTGCACTGCAGCAGGACGTGGACATGGACACGAGCCATTCACACACTATGGATGACCAAAGAAAATGACAAACATGGTGGTGGAGGGTGTCTGCTGAACGTACTGAAATTGTAGTTCCAACAGTTTCCAAGCTTGTGCTCTTCCAAAGGGCGGGTGTAACTGGTAACGTCTTACTCACATGGAAGGTGATTATATGTGATAAGGCCTCTTGCACCTTGCCAAGATGCATGTTGGCAGATGCATCGGCGACTTTGCTAGGGACTGTGCCTACAAAAGCGGACACAGAGGTCCTCCTAACTAAAGATTTAAAAGCTGTTTTCCAATGGATGTACATAGAAGAGCAAAAGCTCACCTTCAAAGCACAACCAACTCCTTGCTGCATGCAAGGCTTCACTTGCTTTCATTTAATACCTTTGTCAGTCAGTATTTTCTTTTCTACATATCCAGACTATCACTACATTTGCTTTTAGAGTCTCTCAGGGAACTGTATGGGAATATGGTCTGCCAAAAATATATATGATGGATCTCATGTTAGAGACATGCTACACGCTGTGCAGCTTTGAAGCGTTATTTTCCCCTACTGTCTTCGGGTGGGTCTTAGACTTGTCAGCCACAACATGGAAAATACGGATGGTAAACAAGCTAAAAGTGCTGTGAATAAAGTAAATAAAAAGCTACTGTCAAAACACATCCAATTACGCTCTGCTGTGGAGATTTAACACCAGAGGATGATTTCCCAAGTAAAAATAGTGTGGGATGCCTTTTCCATTTGTAGATTAGTTTGGAACGAAAGGCCTATTTGTGCAATTTAAGCCAAATGCACTACAACATAATGATGCTCTCCTCAATTGCTATTCTTTATTCATGGAAAGTGGTGGATTTGTCATGTTTGTTAAATACTTTTCAGTAGGGTCTTTTAATCCAAACTACTTAATTCAATCGTACTCTATTTTATATATAAAAAGTTAAAGTAATTACATGTAATTACATGAGAACAGCAACACATTGATACCTTGTGCAGGAACAAAATAAGCTAATACATTCAGCCACACTGTTGAAGAAGAATAGCACAGCAAACATTCCAACGGATGGGAGCTAACACATCAGAAATCACAGACTTCAGCACCTTACTCCAGTGCCATGCTTTTGGCCTCCTTTCTGAATAACGGATTAGTCAAAACACCCCACCTAATTACAACTGCAAACTCAACCCAAGACCAAACTTTTTGCTACTCTGTTTTGACACTAATGGCAGCGTGTACAACAGGACAACATACTGCAAGTTATTCACGCACAGTTTGGGAGGGACAACAAAACCGAAGACCATTAAGATATCAAGGAAATAAACATGAAATTAAATAAGCAGCTCAGACAGCAAGGAAGTGCCAACAGAAGACCAGCACCTTACAGAAGAACCCGTAACTCCTCCATATAGTAACTAAAGAAAACCTCTTTAATGGTTTCATGGTTTAATTTACTACGCAGGGATTGACTACCAAGAAAATACTAGCAGTCCCCTATATAAATTATGAAAATCACCTTTTTTAGATGGTTGTAGGCCTTTCATTTACAACACCAAAGGAAGTCTCCTCAAGAAAACAGACATTTGAGTAAAAACATCTTGAAAAAAAGCCATTTGGCTTCTCAACATATAGGCAGAGGCACATAATTTCTGCAGATAACTAACAGAAGAGCGCACCACCTCCATCCTGGTGAAAGGCTGGGGAAAGGAAAGGAAGGGGATATCAACCTTCCTGCACCTGAACAGGTCTAAAAACATTCCCTGCCAGCCTGACTGGAGCATGTCCCTCTGTGCAGGAATGAAAGCTCCATGTGAGCAGCACTCCTACTCTTAACCACAACGAAGGAGGCTGCTGCATGGACGCTGTGGTAAACTCCCCCTGCTGCACGAGATAGGCAGAAGTTATTCTCGTAACGACTGGTCCTGTTTAGCCCTGTGTATCTGAGGAAAGGGGTAAGCACCAAGAAACAGGGTGTCACTTTTAGAGTAACTGACAACAGAAGTACACAGTTTTGAGACGACTAGATAACATTATGGAGAGTGATCTTGCATCCACGCTGACCTTCCTCCTAAAGAAATTCTGAATCTTATTATAAGACAAAACTACCTGATGAACTTGCTCTACTGCAGAGTCTCCTCTAACTTCTCAAAAGCTTTCAAAGCCTCTTCTCCCCGCCCCAGCTCCCTTTTCAAGAATTAGAAGAGGGGATACTGCAGGAGCCCTTAAATACGAGCAGACATCATGCAGACCAGGAATATATTCATAGCAAGCTATTTCTAACACTGCCTAAGGCTGGAGAAGAGAACAAAACGAATTAGAAATGTCTGCCTTAACTAATTATAAATGTTTTTCTCTGAGACAGAGCAAAAAGAACATAAGCAAGGGAGGGGTAAAATCCCTAATTTCCCAAATCTACATTAGCAGGTAGCTGTAAAGAACCTGTTCTACCTGCTGGGGAAAAACATGAGAAGTAGTCCTCAGAAAACATAGAAAATTTAACCATCTACAGCCCTACAGCACAGCAATTTGAGCATATCTACACAGAAGGAAGTTTTCAAGTGGCCTGGAAGGAAAAACAGTTCTCTCTCCTCCATAAGCCAACCCTGATTATGAAACGGGGTCTAAGCAGGAAATGCAGACAAACTCAAGCGGGACTATTCAGGCCACTATGTCCTCCATTTAGCTTGGACACCTCATAAAAATTATATATAGTTAATGATCCAGTAGCCCCATGGTTCTGCAATCCCCAGTGGAGCAGAACACAAGTCCTGGCTAAAGCTGGCGGCAAAGCTACTGAGGATGGTTGACCTCCACTGCTAGCAAGGCCAGGCTGCGGTGAAGCAAGATGGAGAGGAACTCCGCAGACTTCTGGAGGATGACCCTCAGGGTTGCATCCCTTCAGCATAGCAAATGCGAAAAACAGCTGAAACAGTTGCCCATCAAAAAAATATGGATTTTATTCCAATTAGCATCTTCCCCTCTATGCATTTTAAGCATCAAGAGTATATGAATGTCACAGGTTCTCTCTCTCTTAATTTACTGGATGGAAATACTGGACCCAAAGGGCAAGACACTGATTCTGAAAAGGGAGAAAAAAATAAAGAGCAAATGGGAAAAAAATCCCAAGTAAATAATAACTGAATAAGCAGCTATCAAGACGCTTTACTTCACTGCCTTGCAGCCATTTACAGAGATCAGAGGGTGTAATTGGAACAGCCCAGCAAAGCGGGGTCAGTGCTAATTACGAAGCCCCACCCAGAATACCCAACTGCCTGAGCTGAAATAGCTTTTGCAGATACTGAGAGTTCTGAAAGAGAAGGGCGCTGGCAGCACACTTGACCAAATTAATCTCTGTTGTGACTGACAGAAAATGGAGCTACACCTGAGGCAAACTGTCCTTCCACCAATAAACCATCACTGCTTTAAGTAAAGCAAACCACTGAACCACAGTTCTTAGTGCCATCACTAGATGTCTCTTACTGCCCTGCTTTCGGAAAAAGTCAAATATCTTCAGACAACATTTTACCCTTGAATGTTTTGGTATAACCTTGAAATAGAAACTGTAGTGAAAAAAAAGGCCTCACAAAGACCTAAGTTAATAACAGACCGACAGCTATATGTTTAAATATCTTTCAGCATTTGCTTTAATATTATTGATATTCTTCTCACTGGTATTTAAGCCAGGAAAAGGTCTTTAGGAAAAGGGAGGGAGGAGCAGGAAAAGGCATTTGCACTTAGAAAAACAAGTCACTGTGGCAGGTTCTCACCATAAACTGCCTGCAATTTGCTAGTGAAAATAAAACTGCTTTTCACAAACCAGTGTGCAACAGACGGAGATGCCATGACTTATCTTGCAAAGAATGATAACCGAAGATTTTTAGGCGGCAGAGTTTTATTTCATTTAGAACCTCAGAAATATCAGCAAGCAACAACGTATCTGTTGATCAGAGCTTACAACAGTTTTACATTGTCTGCAAAACACTCATGTATTTCATGAAGATCCCGCAATAAGCCACTCTTACCTTACTGCAACAGCCATGCTTCCTATAGGGTTGATTGGCAATGGCCTGGCTCCAGGAAATATTCCTCTACTCAGAACTCGAGCTCCATTTTGTATCACTCCCGGAGGAACTAAAAAAAAAAACCACAAACAAAAAAAGAACATTTTTTCTTTTAAAGGAAAAGTTAGAAAAATGTAGGAGCAAAATGCGGAACGTAAGCTTTTCAATGAATTGAGAAAACATTGAGGCTTGTGTAGTACAGCGCTTACCTTGAACATCTCAGCCTCGCCTCTTGCGAATGCCATGCTATTTCCAATGCTATTTTCATGGCAAAAAATTTACCAGCAACCAATGATAACACGGCTTGTGGAAGCCACTGCCTGACCTAGTTGCTGCAGATCATTCCTTGTACAACCCAGTCACTTTTGTTTTGTAATCGCCGTTCTGCTGGGAATGCCTGTGCTTAGAGTCAAAACCAGCTATCAGCACAGATGCAACTATTTTGTCTATAATAAGAAACAAGGACCCTTTACAGATAAACAGAATATAAGCACTTCACTGCAAGGACATAGGCCACAGCTTGTTATCATCCCAGCTTACTTTCCGAGCAGCAATCTCTTGGCCTTGTCTCCTGCAAAGTAAAATATTAACTACAAACGTGGATTTACCAGGAAGGGAAGGAAAAGAGGCTAAAAAGGCATTAGCTCCATACCACTAATTAGCTCCTGTCTCTCGCCACCGCTGACCTCTGTCACCCAGCCTGACAGCAGTCGTGCACCTCCAGCACAGGACCGGGTGGCAGCCGAGCATCCCCCACCCACGGCGGCGGGGACACCGCGGCCACTGACGCCAAACCGTGCAAGTACTGGCCACTACTGGAAAAGAGATTTCACTGGTGTCTCTTAACTGGGCTGTGTATCAAAAACTGCAGCTCTGGCCAACAAGATTTTAATGTATGACCAAGTACTTCTTTTCCAGCCAGGCGTGTTCCTGTGCGCCGCTCAGCCTAGGGGCAGCCAAACCCCCGGCTGAAGAAACAGCCTAGCACCTCCAAAGGAAGTGTCTGTCCTGAGCAGATCCTCAGATCCCATCCCCCAGGGGATGCAGGACTACTGAACACAGCTCTTATCCTAGGCACTTCTCAGGAAGCGTAATGCCATTCATTTGCACAGCTAATATGTCCCTTCAGGTTGGAACAGTAACCTACAACAGCCCCAATCCAAACTTGCTTTTTTAATGTCCACAGCTAGCCAGTTTGCTCACTTTTTCTTTACTGTAAGTCACCATTCATACCCTAACTTCCCTGGATGGGGAATATCCAAAAAGAAAATAATGGTTATTACATCGGATGTATTATTTTTAAACATACAGATATAATATAAATATATATAAGATACATGTAAACTGTATCACTGTATATAAACCTACAGAATTTTATTTTTAAACAAGCTACAGGGGAACTAGAAAAATCATTCGGCCTAAGAACCAACACATACACTTTACATGCCCAACTTCAAACGCTCGCGCCCAAAAATATTAGTGTATTCTGACGCAGATATATAGGCTCAGAAGTACATTATTTTGAAGCTGCTGAGGTACGTTTCAACATCCTGTCAACACCAAGCCAGATCCACACCTCCCTTCCTGCTTTCCTGATGCTCACCTTGCTTCACTCCAGACCACACAGATTAGTTCTGGGAAAACAATCTTCTTTCTCCTGCTGGTGAGAGCACATCACCCCCCCAACCAAATCCTATCACTGCGTTACAGCCACCCCTGCTTTTGAGCACCCCTGAAGAAGAGGTCATTTACATTTAGGTGCTTAAGTACAGCCTCAAATGGCTAAAATTACAGAACTTACTTTATAACAACTAGGGCCAGCTTTCAATGACCAAAATAATTTAAAAATTGCTTTTGCTATTTATACTCCACTACTTTGTGCACTTTCTCTTCCAGCACTAGATTATGAGAAATCGATCAAATCTGTTTCACTCAGGGGGCACTTATCAGGCTTTCAATGCTCCGATGTTTGGCTTTGTAGATACTGTAGAGCAATGTTATCTTGCTAAAAACTCCAAAATCTGCATTTCTTATTATATTTGTTTCAATGGCATGACCTCAAGATGACCAAAATACCAGTGTCATGAAAGAAAAGGATATGGCTAACCTAAAATGCACAGATAACAAGTAAATCGAAAGCAACAGATAAACCTGCTAAGTATCAAAAGATCGATAAAAAGACATCATTTCCAATGGCCATGGTTTTTCCAACAGGCTTTCAAGAGGGACAGATTTTGTACTGCACTGCACTTTCTCTACATTTACAAAGTTCCATTAAAGAAATAAACCAGGAGCTTTGACCAAGAAAGACCTGGCAATTTTCTCTTTACTCTGATACAAACTATAGATTTTTACACTGACACGAAACACGTATGCATGCACACAGAGCCACTTGTCAGTTAGCTATGGATGTTGCCTAAATATATATACATTTATAAGTTTAAAGCAAACACACTGAAAGTTCTACTGCAAAAAGAGCAAAAGGCTCCTTGATGCCCAAACTTTCCTTTCCACGGTTACCTAATTATCTGGGTCTGTTGGCAGAGTTAGCTGATGCTTACCTTACCCTTTCTCCTCTCCCTACCCTCTTTCTGCCTTACTGACAAGTCCCATCGCTTCTTTAGAAAATCCTGGTCACTTTCCCATCACTTCTCTAAAAATAGTGTCTCATGTCTTTCCTTCTTTACCTTCTCTGAGTTTCCTTTTCCCCCTGCACTCCTATACATATAAAAAATACACTGCCAAGTCTCATCATAGCTTAGACTTTCTATATATTGACATCTCGGGTTGAACCCATCCTCCATCTTCCTTGACCCTTTGCAGATTCGTAAGTCACGGTGTGCTATTCAGGAACACTCTCTTCAAAAGCTTCACATTTTAAAAACATCCCCACTTCAACACACACACACCCACACACACCCACACACCCCCCATCTTCGCTTCAGGAATTAACAACTGGGTTTTTTTTAAAAAAAAGCAAAAGTAGTTTAGTGTCTTCCAAAAACATCCCCAAAGAGACAGCTTGATACCTACTCCTGCCTATGAAATTCACTTAAATTACGTCTGGTCTGTTTAGCATGCCACCAGTCATTGAAAGGCTTCAATAGGACTATTCATGTCAGAAGAGGCTTTAACTATGATTCTAACCTTTTTTTTTTTTTTATGTTGTGCAGATGGACAGAAAGGTTTTATGAAAGGAATCAACTGAAGGAGGACACTGGACAATGTAGTCTATCCTTTCAGTAAACATCTGGAACCATAATGAAAAAAATAAAAAAACCCACCACCACTATGTGCTGGTAAATTAGTTTCTGTAGCATTCTAAACCTAAAATGAAAATAAAGATCAAAATAATTCAACGGTAGAAGTTAGTAATTTCTAGTTATCCACGTAACTAATGTGCCACTGTAAGACTGATCTCTATTGCTTACACATCTCTACTTACAGCATTTAAAGCATCAATGCTCTACCTTCCCAAAAGGACATTGATTCCTTTATTTAAAGAAAAATAAAATTCTATGTAAATAAAATTCTACGTATATAAACTGCTAATACATTGTCCCTGGTACCCAGACACTTCTCCTGCCTTTTTGCAGGCTCTATGAAGATGGCTACTTACTATCCAAGGAATTATTTCCACATGTTGGTGTTTTTGAAGGGTTGTGCATTATGTACTGGGAAATATGTGGTACTTTTATTCCAAAGATACATTTATGCCTTACGAGCTTTAATTACATTTCAAACACATACTTTGAGGTGAGGTTTTTATATTTTAGATTGAAGATTCAAGGTGTGGAGGTAAGATAATTCACTCTAAGCCATATCATCAATCAGTGCCAGTCTGGACTAACACCTTACAGTCCAGACTCCTCTTTTCTAATGCTTCTTTAACCAACAGTACAGGCAGGCTACATGGTTCCCAATTCCTAGGCAGAAGTGTGAAATGTAATTTACGCCTTTTCTGTGCAAGTGCCGAGATGTTTATGCCTGAGAAACTCAGCTCAAGAAAACAATGCAAGAAGATCTGTGCATCTCTTTTGATAAAGGCCTCCTCTTTCACAAGATGTTCCTAGTGAAACACAAAGAGTCTGAAACAACAAAATCATTATTCACCTTTCAGCTTTCATCATTTTCAAGGAGGCATTGTATCTGCTGCTCTGATGAAGCTTAAACCCAGGAAATACTTCCTCTGGAGTAGAGTTAAACTGTGTACAGAGAATCTGCCCCTAATCTGCTGCCTGCACAGGTAAATGATTTTTGGATCTTGTGGTGCGCTGGTGGAATTCCACAACCTGAGTAGGATCTGCCGGCATATCAAGTCTCCACCGGCTAACCGCGGAGAGAAGCAATGCATCTGACGTCAAAAATCAAGACTGCATCTCTGAAACTCTCCAAGGGGGAAAACAGTCTTTTGTAGCAAACTTTCACATGACAGTTTAACAGACAATAAAGTGAATGCCATATAGGAAAACATACTGTAATCTGAATACATCAAAACACTACGTTCAGATAATGCTAAGAAGATCCAACAGAAGCCCTCAAAAATCCAGTGTTGCTTTGTAGCCTGTACTCAGCCTCTGACGGTGGAAAATAAGCAGAAGGCCACGCGATCACTCCGCAGCCAGTGCAGGACTGTTTTAATTTAGAGCATGGTCTTGTGTGCACATTAGCTGAGCAGACTATCCCAAACTATGGACTTCTTTCATCACATCCCTAGACAAGACTGCATCCATAATCTCTTACTTGCAAGCGCGCGTGCGGGTGAAGCAAACCGCCTTCATCCAGCTGAGCTAAGAACCTCATCCAAGGCCTTCACGACAATCAAAACCACCTTAGACTGGGTCCTTCACTGAAGATTTGATTGTCTAACACACAATACAGCAATTTGGCAAAATGGAAATGGAAAAGGAGGAGGAAATACTCAATGGATAGAGTCATCAGACACACTGACACCCCAGCAGCCCAGTAATAAGGATACCAACTTCTTGGTTAAATGCTGGCACGTGGAAGTTAAATGAAGTATCAGTGCCGAGTGATTTGTTGTAAACCAAGGAAATTAAAAAGAAAGGGGTAATAAACATGCTTTTTATGTCATCTAGGAAACAAGCATACACTTCATTGAACTGTCTAGCTTAAGGCAGCAAGTATTTAGACTAGTGAGGAAGACTGAATAGTATTTATTGAAAACAACCTTTAAAAAGTAGAATATTAGAGTACGAAGGTATTCTGTACAGACAGACTGGTCCCTCTGCCTCTTCTGTCCTCATGTAGCACATGCATTTATCTCAGGGCTCTCTTCCCCGATTCATCTCTTGTGGCACAGCCCCATACAGAAATCATTATAGACAAGAGATACTGAGTTTCTACTACTATCTGTCAGCTTCAGCTTTTTTCTGCCAATCTCTCTTCCTGGACAGTGTTTAGAAGAATACTTTATCTCAGGCTACAAGAACTGAAAATAGGAAATTGCTAATGATGTATAATTGATGGGACATAAGAAGTTGCCAAAAGCAAATTTTATCTGCCAAATGTGTAACTTTATTCACTTCAACTCTCTTATCGTAGGCATAAATTTGATGCCATCTGCCTAACTTCTTCTATTTTACTGCTCAAAGACAATTTTACAGCTCTTGAATTCCATAGTCTGTAGTCCTAAGAAACTGCAAATCAAGGATGCATCCAACAAGCCGTTTACTCTAAAAAAAATTTGAGGTGGGGGCAGAGAAGTGTATCCTGATAATTTTATCACACTCATACCTTGTCTAAGGATATTTTATAAAAATAATTCAATCTTGTGAGTTATTTTTTGTATAAGTAGAAAACCAAAGCTAACAATTCTTCATTTTGGTGATACTAGAACAACAAACTAAATCATCCTGCTAAATCAAATTATGAGGAGTAGGGAGAAAGAAGTAGAAAGTATTTCATAAAAGTAAGTTTTCTTTCCAATTCTATTTCCTCACCTTAATGACTTAATATTGAAACAACGAAGTAAAAAAAAAATCCTCTTCAATATCAGTTGAGGATGCCATTCCCCCCCAAATCCCAGCAACTGGAATGGAAAGTTTCAACTCTATGAAAATAGCTTTATGTAACAGCTATCTCATAGTTTCATAAAAACTTTTTTTTTACTGTCAATGATTTATCATTTTCTGATATAAAAAGTTATGCTGGAAGCTTAGTAAGTTATAGTAAGTGACTTGTCCACAAGCAGTACAAACAGAACATTACAGTTATCAAGTTTCATATAGAATAAAAAAAGGCCCAAGAAAACAGCATGTTCTATTTGATCCTATTTGGAGGACTTCTGTCTGTTACTAAGGCAATTTTATATCAATTTTTTGTCTTGATTCCTGTAAACGTATCTTCCACATATACAATCCACTTGCATTAGCTTAAAAAACAAATTTCATCAGGGTACAATTTTAGACATATAAAGGTACAGTATTAGTAGATCTCTTCAGGGAATTACTTCTCCTCCTACCAAATTTAAAATATATGTACCTATTCTGGGTTTTATATGGTTTGAGACATAGATTAATAAAGATTTCCAAACCAGAGAGACGTTGATCTCACCCTCAGAAAGCCTACTTTTTAAGAAGCACCCAGCGAAACTGCATGCTCCTATCTACCCAAACATCTTTACCACGGTGCTTCAGGCTCTAGTAGGAAACCACACACAAAACCAGTGTTGCAAAGTCTCCTCAAGGCCACCACTTTCCAGCTAACTTGGGTGAGTAGTGATGAGCAGTATCGAAAGCAGAAGATGGATCTTCAGAGCTGAGGACACTCAGTTTCCTGGTTTGTACCCAGACCCTATCCGCAATCACTGTTTATAGCTGTTTGCAGTATTAAACTTCAGCTTGAGCAATGTACTTATATTTGTGTGCAATTCCCAAATTATACAGCGATGGGTAAAGGACGACTCATGAATTCAAAGCTATGTATAATATTGCCGAGTCAGGAGGTTCTTGAATTAAATCAAGATTTCCAGTATAATCACTCTGACCGCAGAGTTGTTCCACTAGCAGTAGCAGCAATACACTACACACACTCCCCTTCTTACTGGTCCTTCCTGAAGAGCAAATGGTTCCAAGTTCAGAACGACCTCACTGATTAAGTAGGTAAAATGCTTGCAGTGACTTGAATCTCAGGAAGTCCAAACACACTGCAAAACCACCTGAAATAACCTCCATTTTATTCATGGCAAAGCATAATGATTTGGCGAGACTAAGTGACGTGCCCAGGATGCTACGGTCTTAAGAGTCGGGAATGCTACACGGGAGTGACAGCTGCCAACATCTACTTTCGAGACACTGGTAGGAACTGGAGTATTGAAAATCTTAACAATTGTACAAAACTAACCCATGGCTTTCAGCGAGTAACCATAGCTTTTAAATTCAGCTTTACCATTTGTTCACCATCTCTTTTTCATCTGTCCTCTCTATGAATTAGATTCCCATCAGGGAAAACAGGCCCAGAAATTCGACGCAACTTGGTCAGGATGTTCCAGCCAGTCCCCAGTCCCCGGCAGGTCAAAGTACAGTTTTCAATGCAAGTCACGTATTCTGGAATTAATATTCATGTACTAGCAACTAATAAAATCCAAAGTATTTGTAACTTGTGATAGCTGCTACTGAACAAAGCAGGTGTGTTTCAGTTGCTGTTTCTTTTTAAATACAATCAAACTGTACAAAACTTGATGAAATACAAGGACTTCCATAAACTGAAGTACTAAAAGTATGTTCCTGCATGCCCTTTCTTAGCACATCGCAGTATTTCTCATGCTGTACTTTTGGTGCCAGCTGGATTGTGTGGTTCAGTAGAGTCTTGCACAGAGCTGGCTACTTTGAACTTCTGCCTTCAGTTACGAGCTAGAAATATCTGGTCTCTGAAAATACTGGGAAGTGTAATATTTTAGAAATTGATTTCAGATGTCAACACCCCAACTATAATTGCATTATTTCCAACCTTTAGTGACAACATGAACAATCAGTTTCATGGGTCTATAAAGTAAAACCCCCACAAACATAAAATAATCCTAATAAAGGTGTTTCACCCTTTTATTCTGCCATAATTTTTTGCATGAAAACTAAAGCACGGTGTGATTGGAGTAAATGGTTATCCGGGTTTGAGGTAAAACAGGACTAATTTTGTTCAGTAACTTTACTTTGTAGCTAGGCCTCTTCTAACTATGGAAATTACCTGCATGTTGTGCAGAAAACTGTTTGCTCTCAGAGTGGTAAGACCAATGCTTATAGTTGATGCCAAGGAATGGGATGCAGAGAGGCTCTTGCTTATCACAGAATCACCAGTTTGTCCCATTATGTGCCCCTTGGGGGGCTGGAAGCGGAAAAGTGTAGGGGGGTCGCAACTGCGGGGAGGAGCGGAGAGGACAGGTGCCCCCAAACTGACCAGCAGGGTATTCCATCCCATCTGCCTCACGCTCAGTACAAAAGCTGAGGGATCAAAGGTTTGGCCTTCTTTCTTCAATGGCTGGTGTCTGAGGAGGACTCTGTCTGTCTGTCTGTCTGCCTTTGATCCCGATCCTGAATTGAGATCTGGAACCCAGTTCCCGTCTGTCCCACAGTCCAGTTTGGGACTTCCCCAGTGCCTGCTGGTGACGTGACTGTCATCCTGGGAGCCGGATAGGGTTTTGTATGTATTTAATTATTTTCTTTTTACTGTTTTATTATTAATATTTCATTAAAGTATAGTTCCTCCTAAGCTCTTAAGTGTCTCTTTTTCTCTCTCTCCCACCTCCCTTTGAAGTGGCGCAGGAGAGAGGGAACATCTCTTGTTCTGCCTAACTGGGCCAATCCAGCCCGAACCAGGACAATGGTAAGCAACGTTTGTGTCAGCTCGGACACCATTCCAAGACTTCATATAAAAGCAAAAGCTGATTTTAGAATTGATGTGTGGCTGTTAGCAGTGTTTCATACGTGGGTATGGAATTTTAAACGGTCATTTAAAAAATAAAAAAAATAAAGCTAATTAATCAATCTGTTACAAAGCAGGAATAGTTACCCTCATTTTCTAATGCCACTAAGATGGGCTTCTTTCTGACAGACTATATTAAAAGAATAAATTTTAATAAGAGACTGAATGACGGCTGTAGCTAACTGGATGCTAAAGGTGCCTCTAGCACCCACATTGCCTAGATGAGCATGGATGGTTATCCTCCTTGAAAGGTGGCTTTTAATCCAAGAAGATGCCTTCAAAGTCAAAAGCCAACACATGGAACTGTCCACACAAACATGAATCCAGACTCTGTCACAATCTACTTCGGAGGTATCCATGTTTCACAACGATGGATCAATGTTTGCAGGATGGGCAAAAGCCTTAACGGACCGGAGTGTTAAACTTTCTGACTTGTCAAGTTGTTATGACACCCAGGTTCTGCCTCCATCTGGCCATCTTTGTTGTGGAACTAACCGGCATATTTGGAGTCAGATTTAGACCCAAAGGGTGTTTTCAGTCAGGTATTAACACCTGTGGCCAAACTGTAAACTATGTTCCTCCTTCTTTCAATCTTGTCTTCAGAAGATGGGGCGTTTTGCAGCCCTGATGGCATAAGCACATGCTTGACACCCCAGTCTGATACAATGAACAGAACTTTAAATCTTCAAGGCATCAAGCAGTACCAGCGTGCTTACTGCCCTGATCACTCACAGCTTGATTTACAGACCACTGTAGCCACTGACAGAGCAGAGAATGAACTGCGAGCTCCTACATGCTGCTCAGCATTGCAATGAAAATTTTACAGCCCAATTGCCTTTTATTTGAAAACTAATTTTAAACATGATTTTTCATGCAATTTTTTTTCTTAATGTGCAGTAGTAATTAATTTGCTTTAAGCTGCCTAAGATTTTCCTAACATGGCAGATAAGTGAGACCCAACTGCAACTCATAGGACAGGCTGATTTACTTCCTCAGGTATCCATTCACACACATACAAAAATATTTCTCATTTGTAATTTAGGGGACTTCTGAGGTTACGATAAGAATTTCTGCCCTTTCCACCTGGCATGAGCCAACTCTACCCAATGTTTGGAAGGATTCATGAACTTCTGAGCAGACCCTGCATTTCAGTTCAAAGGCACAGAGGAAGGCCTCGTTGCTTGTGGACATCAAGGAGGGAGCAATGTGAACGAGGAGCCATCTTTCTGCTTTCACGTCCCTCTCACTTTTGACATTCTGACACAAGAGCCCAGTGGGAAGGTGACATGGGGGGAGAGCTATGCCAAACTCGCAGAAGGCTAGAATTGCCTTCCTCAGAGCGACCTCTACAAACTAAAATAGAAATAAGCCATTTGCCAACCTGCAAGCTATGATCTCTATGAAATGACAGTGCCCAAGTCTCTAAATCACTTCCATGCAAACACCTGCAATGCTGGCAAATGTGCTCATGTGATAAAACTCTGCAGTGTGCTTAGTATATGCAGCTTACTATGGACCTCCTCCCTTTCTTGCCTGCAATCTTCTCCTGCCCTCCAGTTCCTCCAGGAGTTCAGATTATTCTGCATTTCCCCATCCTTTTCTGTGCATGTACTGCTTTATGTCTCCTTCCCTGTTGTCACATACCTTTTTACCCCCGCACTCTCATTCTACCCCAACTTCTTTTCCCCTTTTCTCTGCCCTAAAAATCTGGCTTCTTTAAATTTCTGATCCTTTGAAGATTTCTCATTTTATTCTTCCCACTAAGCCCAACAATAACCTCTTCTTCTCCCCGACAAAATCTTGCCTTCTTCCTACCTACACATACACCCTTTTACTGTGCACAGTCCCTGAAGGCTGTGTAGGAGAGGAGGACAAGGACCACTCTTCTCTCTTCCCAGAACGGACAGTTTCTTGATACATCGCGCTCTCCCCCAAGAGGAGCTTCTCAAGAGGCATTTCTCTGGCAGGGTCACAAAGCAGGCTGACAATAGCTTTCCTCAGCTGCACAAGAAGTGCTTTGATGGTAATTGACTCTCTTCCCCAGGCAGAGTATCAAAGTGCGAATCAAGGCTTCCCCTGGAATTCGGATTTCGTTGCCCAAGCTAGAACAATAGCGGTGATGCTAGACAGGCTTGATAATGCATTCTATTTTAACTTCTGCCTTTATTTTTCAGAGCTGCCTGTCACTTGGCATTACTACCGTGCTTGCGGACCAGCGATATGTTTGTTTTCTTGTCCTCCCCGCTTTTGTGCAGCCGTACTCCTCTACGGATTCCTCTAATACCTTCACCGCAAGCTCTGTGGGGCAGGATGATTCCCGCACTATTTGCACAGCCCAGTACAGTGGGGGCTGAGGCCCCTTCAGGGCTCCGTTAATACACAGCATCAAAACCTCGGGTCTGGTCACAGGAGGAAGGGGACAGTGTTGGCAGGAAATGAGACCTTTCCTTGCTCCCCGGAGCCTGCCTACTGCCTCGCATCACACAGCAAAAAAGCAAAACAGGCAGGATGTGTGCAAGGAAGGAGCTGAAACAGTGCCCAAGTGAATGGAAAGTGTCCAGATGGCTGTGGTAACTGACACGATGGGAGTCAAATCAAAACAAAATGAAAACATAACCATATGCCATGTACCCTTCACTCTCTTGCTCTCTTTCTCTCCCTGCCTTTCTCCTGGCTGTTGCCCCAGGTCTTTCTATCAGTACAGAAAATAGTATGTTACTCAATTACGTGTATGCCATGAATAACAATAACCCCTCTTTTACATTAGAGATCACGGATTACTATTATTCATGTAACAAAGAATGTAATACGAAACACAAAATTATACCAATGTAAGGGTCAAGGAAGCGTAAGGGTCTACAAGGGAAGTTGTATTTCTTCATGAAATCCTTCTTTTTATCTGGTACGCTGTAGACTTATAAAAGAGAATATTAACTTTACACGTCTATGTTGCTATATGCTATAGAAATATCTACTCACAACCTGCTTGTATCTCAGGGGGAGTATTCAAAAGCATCATGGCAGTGGCAGCATCAATGTCAGGATCTGGAAAAATCAACCAATAAATACATTATTTACAACTGGGCTAATTGTCTTGCCCCCGTTGCTAAACTATAGGTTCAACCAAATCTCTGCAGTGAAAAGGTATAAGAGAGTTCATTATTCAGAGGGCTTGTTGATCACACATTGAATTTACCCCCAAACTTGCATGTGATCCCATTGCTACTGTTAAGTACAGCGCAGTGATGAAATGTCACCAAACCACACTCATGTGTGCATGATACCTTCGTTGTCAGCCTCATGAACTTTCTGCTTAATTCTGTGGAGAGTATTCAGATTTCATTACAAAGGATCTGTGAAAGCAGGTGCAACATCACAATTTGGAAGCGACACACAGGGATGAGCTGACAGCATAGCAGGAAAAGCGTAAGGAACACCTACACCTGGACAAGTACAGAGGATGACACTCGGTCATTTTGATTTGTTGATATGGATTTCAGCAGTGTTTGAGAAAAGTGTTGGAAGCCAAACTGCTACAATTAAGGGGGAAAAAAAGAAACTAGCATTTCACTGAAGCACCAACTTATTTGCATCCTCGCCCATTGTCACTTTAATACAAGCAAAAATCATTGGCTGGCTGCTGCTGTTGTTCTTAAATTCGTTTCTGAATCCATCACAAACAGTCAGTTGACAGATGGTAAGTTATAGAGACAGAACAAAATATGATCCTTTTATAACTATATTCACTTGCTTCACACACAGCAGCTCGGCTGCCATGGCAATGCAGGTAGCTATGACGACAGTAAACAACCCCACAACGGCCACTGAATAAGCTGAAAAGAACATCTGCCCCAGCCAAGCGTCCCAGCTGCCCCGGGGCGCAACTTGCTAATCGTGCAGTGATGCCGTGTGACAGAGAAAGCCGCCTCTGCCATGTCCAAATAAATGAAGTGTGCGATTGAAGCAGACATAAAAATGCACACCCTGGCCGACTGCTGCCTCTGTGCTGCTAAACTGAATGACTAATGAGTGTGCGTTTGTTGTTTGGGTCCCCCCCCCCCCCCCCNCAGTATTTATACTAAATTACATATCAAAAAAATCAATTTACTACTAATAGCTTCATGGCACTTTATTTTGGCTATTATGTCAGAAAACTACTTTTCACTTTTAAGAATATATGCGTATTGTACCTTTATACATTTCAAATCTATTTCCAGTAATGTAATGTGGTATAAAGCGCTGCAATTTTTTAACAACACAAATGACGTAGAAAGGATTTCAATATCTGCTTAAGCAAAAAAGAAATTCACTTGACTGGTTAAGAAAAAGAAGGGATTTTTTAGTTTAAGTATGTACTTTTCTGTGAATAGCTGGAAACACACTTCTAACGGCTACTATATCATTTAACTGCTGAAAGAATAAACAGAGCAACAGTGTACCAGGTGTAAAACTAAAGTTGAAGCAGCAACAGAATAAATTAGTAAAAAGGTGCCCACATACTGGAAAACAGGTGCTTGTCTGTCTCCTGGACAGGTCAGCGTATCCTTTTCCAAAAGTGACCAGCAGACTCCCCAGAAAAGCAGCTTTACCAACTTATGTTCATCTTGAAGCCTGAAGATACCTCAAAAGCAGCACTCCTGTTGTGAGCATCAATCTGAAGGTGCCATTTCCAAACCGCTTTACTCCCGAACGCGTGCCATGCTGCAGGACTGGGTCCACACACCACACAGCCCACACAGCAAGAGCTTCCCTTTAGTCAAACTGAAGAGGCATAATCTACCTAACACTAAAAAGCAAAACAAAGAGCAAAGAAGCCTGAGAAATAAAGCCAAACCAAACCAGAATTCTTCCGTCTCTTTCACACAATAAAATCAGAATATTAGAAGTTGAATTCACTGTATCATAATGCATACAGCCAATTTCAACATTTGTTTATTGGTCGTTCCTAAATTTTGTTTTCTTGTTTTACTTTTGATAAGGTCCTACCACTGGTTAACATCATTTTTCTGTTGAAAGAATAAAAAGACACAACCAGAAAAAACACATTTCCTGCCGACTTTGGGTTTTGTTCGTGTAACAAACACTGTGCTCTGAGATAAAACTGCAGCCAGTTTATCCTGAAAGGTGTGTTTTTAGCCCTCGGACTACTAAGAGTACCATCATGTTTCTGTAATGACTTCATGACACCAACACGAGCTGTTTACAACACACAACGGCATCCACAGCAGCTGTTTTCCAAAGCACACAACCATGATTCAAGCCCATCCACATTTGCTACGGTGTCTAGCTCTGTTTCCGTTGGTATATTCCTGAAGAAACCAGACAGCTATGCCATAATGCCTTGGCAGAGGTAAGAGGGCTTGGAAACATGCACCCAGGGAGGTGCCAGCAGGATCCCGGACAATGTGCTTTGGGTTGTCCTCCAAAGAAAAAGGAGGGCCTGGGTGCACAAGGAAGAGTAGGGCTGAGGGCCAGCAGGCAGAGACCACAGGAAGAGGTGCAGAAGCAGTGTCTGAGGGCAAATTGCAAGGCCAGTGCATTCTAGAGCCAGCGTTTATGCTCACAACTTGGAGGTGTTCTCCTGAGAAGGTCGTCAAGAAGAAGAGCTAAGAAGTAGCCATGAGGAGCAGCACTGAAGGCAGGTGAATGAAGGGCTCCTTTGCTTGGACTGGCATTTCCTGCTTAGGCTCCTGGTCCCCCATCCCAGTGACTACCCTTTCCCCACAGCTGGCATCTTCCTGAAGTCTCTTCCATAGGGATCCTCTCATTTCTAGTAGTAATGGCTGGCCTCGCATGGCAGCCCGACCAGGCTGGAAACTGGATCCTCTCCCTTCTACCCACCTGTCTGCCTCTGTGAAGCTGTGGATTTCGTCACCTAGATCTCTGCTCTACCTGAAGTCTGCGATCAACACAAAGGCTCCTGAAGTTATGAGCAGTGGGTGGTTAGTGAAAAATGATTGCAGGAATGTCTTTCCCTAGGAAACCAGGTTAAAAATAACTACATACAAAGTTTCCGAATTTAGAAAATCAAGTATTTAAATTAATGCATTCTGGTTTCTTTTTTGCTAATTAAATTGGTGAATTGACTGCATATACAAACTGTACGTTCATTTTTTGCTAGTGGAAAGTAGAAGGTGCTCCACTCTCCCAGTGAAAGAGTGAAGTAAGTAACACAGAGAAGTGGAAGGATTGTGGGTGTTGTACAAAGAAGGAAGATGTTACGGTTTGAGGAAACCCGTAACAATTTATGGTCATTTAGACAATTATTCTCTCACCCGATGACCCCTCCCCATCCAGGAAGCGGAATCGGGAAGAAAACAAGGAAACCTGGGGGTTGAAAGATAAACAGATTTAATAGGATAGGACTAGATAATTAACAGTACTAGCACTAAAGAGCCAATATTGATCCTGATACCCATATATACTATACAAGGATTATCCTCAGACAACTATATCCGTAGGAAGCTGTGCACTCCCAGCAGTGGACAGGAAATGTCGGACACTGTGAGTGCTACAGCTTTGGGAGGAAGGGAAGGCCTCAGGGATCTGCCACCGGGGCAACAAGTCCTCTGGATAACTGCCATCAAGGGAGAGCCATCAAGGGGCAGCACAAGCAAGGGGGAGTGAACTTCGCAGCAAATTTATATTGAATGTGACGTTCATGGTGTGAAATAATCCTGTTGGCCAGCTTGGGTCAAGTGCCTGAGTCTTGCTCCTCCTCATCCCTGCACCTGGCGAGCTCAAAATTGCTGAGGCCTTGAAACCCACACACCATGGCTGGCTATAAAGTAAGAATCTTCTCAAATTCAGACACTAGAGTCTTCCACAAATACAGTTTTCCCAAGCATTGGGAAAGAAATTAGTCCCGTGTTGCTCAAACCAGGACAGAAGAGTACGTTGAAGTCTCAAACAGGCAACACTGGAGAGTGACAAAAACAGTGACAAAAATTGCCAGCAGCCCCATCTCTCCCTAACCGATGGCTGCTGTCTGTGCACTCAGTGCTTCATGCTACAACCTCAAGTTTTAGTGTTTGGTCCCGTCATCCACCAAGCGTCCTTCACAGGGTACCAGAAAGGACCTGGAAGACACCTTAGTCACTTACGCACACTTCTGAGGCACGAAAGCAAACATCCCAACGCGGTTCAAAGCCAAGAAGGGGCAGGCATTCCACCACGGCTGCCGTACCTCCCCTTGCAGCGGGAGCCTACTGTTATTTTTGCCAGCATTGCTTTCAAAGACAAAACTTCTTTTGATGAAGACGATACCAATGAAAGGCAAGTCACAAACCTCATGGCGGGTCTGTTCGCTGCATTTTTAGATTCAAGCCCCGATTCAGCCAAGTGTTGGAAAGTGAGCACCAAATCAGGAAACAGCATCTAGTTCTTTCACCGAGCAGCTAACCTGCAATTTATCACTCTGTGGAATTATGACCTAGTGCATATTGTCAAGACGTGCTTTAAGCCAAACTTAAATTCTGCACATTACCTGTACAAAAGGGACTCTGTCCTGCACAGACATGTGAAGTGGTGAAATCGTAGGCATGAAATGTTTTGGCATGAGATTACATACAGGCAATCAGCAATGCAGAGGCTAGCCCTCAGGTAGCAGACTGATTATTCTAGAATTGACAAAAAATAATTAAAAACAAACAGGGTACCTGAGAAAGCCGGATGTGACAGCTGCCCTTTTATTATGTTTGTGATCTCTGAACCGAGCTAATTTCATAGAGAGAGGAAGTGTTTTATAGTAATTCATATTATTTTCATGATTTTGATATTTTTATTCTAAACTTTGATCTGATGTCGCTGAATGATTCAAATCCACCCCCTTCCTAAATAAACTAAATCATAATAAAAATTAGGATAACACAGTCCCTCTTGATTTTGCTAGAGGGCACTTATTTTAACAGCCATACTATAAAGTTTTAAAGAAAAGAGCAGTTGAAGCAGTTCAAAGCAACCATGGCCTGAATTTTCCAGCACAGATGCCTAGAGAGAGGCACTGAAGATGCATATAGATGCATACTAAAATGTTACTGCCAACTGATGTAAAAAATATAGTTAGTAAATAAACTGCACCATCTGTACACTACAACCATTGCTGTGGTATCTCATCAGGAAGGAATTTATAAGATCTTTTAATTTAAAGTCACTACGTCTACAATAGAACTATTTTTGTAAAGAATTTCACTTCCCCGTTCAGTATGCTACTTCTACTTCTCCGTTAGCACCCTCCACTGCTTTTTTCCATTCAAATGCTTTACGCTAGTTGGAATGCCTAAAACTCACTGCCACTGTACTCAGAAGATAAAAGCCCTGTTTATTCCTTTTCTACAAGATCAGTCTTTTTACTCCCTACCTCAACTCCTAGCACAACCCATTCCCACCCATTTTTTGTGATTTGATTCTTTGGTACTTCAATTTTCAGCAGCAGGAAAATATGGAAAAGCAACACTGACTTCCACCTTTTACCTTCAGGCTTATTAAACTGCAACAGAGTAAATAGCAGCTTGCCCCTATTTAACTCGTCTGTTAATAGATGTGCCTTTTCCCTTCCCACATCATGATGGTTAACCTTGGTGTGAGTCAGGTTAGGTCAAAGAGAGAATAATTAATAGAGTGAAGGCTTTTTTCCCCTGTGTTTTTTTTTTTCTTTTCTATTTTTAATTTGTTTTGCCTGATGACAGAATAAGAACATAGCTGTTAAAATAAAACTGAGATGTGCAAGATAGAAATACCTGAAGAGAACTGTAAGTACTGTAACTGTCAAACTCCTCGGTGCAGGATGCCACCAAGTCCACTTCTGAAATATTTAAATAAGGCTGAGAAGAACTCTTAAAATAAACAGAATACTTGTGGAAGCGTACAGTAAACCAATAACAGGATTCAGAACCAAGATCTTGGGAAGAAACAAGAAATTATATTCATACCTCAACAACAGTGTGCGAAAGACCAAGAATGAGAATTCTGGAAGCTATATAATAGAGGCCAGGAGGAAGCAATTTCACTAGCAATAGAAAAGTGGTCTGGCAGTCACAGTGGTTCTCCCACTCCTTTGAAAGGATCTAGTATGAGACACAGAAGAAGAAAGGTACGGGTCTAAATGAACCAGTAATTTTTCCTGGTTTTTAAGTTCATTTCCGGCACTGCCAAGTAAGCGAAGACACAAATTATTCCAGGAAGTCTGATTTGAAAAAATACAGAACATTTGTAACAGAAACCTTCTTCCTGCCCCTCTATTTTGTTAAATTTGTATCGTCATGAAACAAAACATACAATTTCCATTCTCTAACAATGCGATGTTATCAGCTGAAAAACTGTATAAACAGTTACAACATATATTCTTGTTAAAAGCTTTAATAAAAAGAATGGCAGGAGAAAGAGTTACAGAAGGTCTTGCATAAGCACAAATTCAAAGAGGTTCATTTATCATTTGGAAAGCTGTATGAAACAGAAACACATCATCCTAACTTTTCATCTCAGTAGTAAAGATTAAGATCAACTAACTGTTAAAAGACTCACAACACTGACATATATTTTACCAGTGCAAGACAAAACCATTTTAAAAGACAGCCAACTAAAGAGAGGTGAGATATACATCTGATACATAGAAATGGCATATTATAATGCGTTCTCTGCTCAAAAACAGGGTGGAGACGTTTGCTTTGGTTTTGTTCCTTTATTTTTAAAGTACTTTTTCATTTCAGCATACATTACTGGCAAGCTTAATTTTCAGTGCTGAAGGATGTGAAAATAAAATTTACCCATCACAAAGGCAACAGTATTGTCTTTTTTGACTCCATCCAGCCTGTGCAGCTTGTAGCACTGAACAGAAAACATCAGCTAAAGGAAGCCCTAGCCAGTAAGCCTACCGCAGAAGAAGAGAGAAACAATTTGCTGTTCCATCATGTACTTACCTAATTTGTGATCAGGAATTTCAACCATCTTCTTAACTGACTGCTTGAGCGTCAGCTTCTACAGTGGAAGGCGGCATTACGAGGGCTGTAACTCCTTGCAGCCTTACAGGCTGCACACGTATTTTTTTTGGACCAAAGGATACACATAGACACAAACACGCATGCTCTTTGTCCTTGGTTATGAAGATGTGTGTTATCTCTATCTGGGACACCAAGGTTATCATTGCACAAGCTTTCATAATGGTCTCTGCTGCTAATACCAGGTTTTTCCTCCAGCAAAGCAGGAGGATGGCTGGCAGGAAGAAGCCCTCTATAAAACTCTGACCATTTAAGACCAAATAAACTATACCTTACTGTCCCGTACAAGTGTTTGCTGTAAGCACTCATTTCCTTCTTGTGCTATTTCAAGATCCATTTGTGTCCATCAGACCTTGAGAATCGAGGATGTCTTTCAGGACATATCCAATGGAAAAGAACCAACGCCTCTCGCATAGCCTGACTGACCTAGGGAAATGTTTACAGTCCCCCTGTCTCTCAGCCATCAGTTCTGCAGGAAAAGGTGGCTTTTGGGTACTTTCACTGCAAGATAAGTCTTCAGGAGGGCTTCCCCCAAACATCCCAACTAGTGGAACCACCATGGCACAACCCACAGCATAAACACAGCAAGGCAAGGCAAACCTAAGTTCCGCATCAGTTTCAGGATCCAGAAAGCAAAGGGGAAAACGTCAGATAAACATGAAAACAACAGTGAGAAAGGTATTTCGGGGATTTGCAGGGAAAAAATGCTACTAATGATGAGGTACGTAACACCGCAGGGCCAGGCATGCGACACTGCCAGCAAAACTAGGGAGCCAAACTTAGTCTAAAACCAAAAACAAATGCAGAAAAGGTGAACAAAAAACCCAGCAGCTAAAAGAGCTGTGTGCTAATAACACAGGCAGACTGACATAATAAAAGAGGAACTCAAGGCACTACTGTTATTACAGGAAAATTCACAAAGAGGGTGGAACAGCAATTATTATTGAAACAGGTGTCAAAAGGTCAGTGTTTTTCAAAGAAAAGAAATACAGGTTTTATATGGTGGGATACTGTCATGCAATAATGAAAGAGCAGACTTTGGAAATCGAAGAAAACAGAAATGGTTGGAAATGCTGTGGAAAGATGGTCAAAGAAGATTTCTAAGAGACACTGGGTCTGCTCTTGACTTCTTGCACCAGATACAGATCTGGATAAAGCTCTGCATCATTAAGCAAATGGGAATTATACCAACACAGGAGACTAACTTCACAGTACAGATTGGCAAGCAAATGCTATTAACTATGGTAAGGGCAGTTATTCCTGGATGTGACAGCTGACAAATTTCTTTATCATGTTGTTGAATGAACAAGAATAGATTCTTTTCTGCTCTTTATCTTAAGTAATGAGGACGACTTTGGAAGAGGGTACCACAAAGTGATTCAGTTTAGATTAAGTGGGAAGGATAATGGCCAGCCTACTTTTGTTTAAGATCTATGATTCCCAAAGAGCAAGTTTTGATGAATTAAATGGTTCCTCTGGAACCTCTGGGAAATAGACTGGGCTGAGGAACTCTGGACCTCAGCCTGGGGAGGCTGCAGTTTCTGCAAGTCACTGCGTGAAGAGCTCGCTCCAACTCGTATTCCAAGAAAAGGAGGAAAGATTCATTCTTAAAAAAAAGAACAAAAATGCTGAAAAACCAAGCTGGATAACTGAACTGACATGGTAAACAACTTTGGGAGAGCAAACAGAGAGCTTGGCTTGCTCAGTTAGGCAAAACAGAGGCAGAAAAGAACTAAGACTCTACCAATACAATGAGGTGACCATGGAACACAGGGGAGGAAAGCATGAGAAGAACTATGAAGTTTAAAGACAGTTCCAGTAAAGCAACATTGTCTGAAGGCAGACTGGCAACCAGAACATTTCTAGACAGCAGAGCAATAGCATTTTGGGAAAACTCTTCTAACAGGAGCTGGAACAAAGTAAAAGACTTGAATGTGAGTTTTCAGAAGTATTTACACAGTGCTGCTGCTCACAGTGTGACCCATGGAAACTCCAGAAGCTGCCTTCCAAACTGTGCTTCTCTAGGACAGGTAAGTCCCCTGCAGAACTCTATGACAGAGAGGGAAAGAGCACAAAAATGCAGTCATGAAGAAACTATGCCAGCAGAAGCCTATGTGCATAGAGGCTCATCTACATAAACCTGCAGAAGCACCAGGACGATGTCTGACGCTCCAGGACCAGACCTCGCACCACTTCATGACTAAGCGGACCTGCAAAAAGCTCATGGGCAGTGCTACGGACACACAGGACCGATGCCTATCAGCTTCAAACATGTGACGTGCCCTGAGCTGCTGAACGCGGGTGTGATGCCTGAAGCTCAGTGTCTATCTGCACTTGGAGGAGAGCGGCGCGGAGCTGGAGCCTCGTACCTGACAGGCAGCGCAGTGCAGAGCGGTGCTGTAAGCCCATGGCTGTCGACACAGCCGGCCTGAGCTCTGCAGCAGCAGCCTTAAGCACGCAAGCAAGACTCCTGGTACAGGTATAATGAAGAGGAGTTGGCCAGAGGCTACTCCAGTAGCACCAGTAGCACCTGAAGCACCTGCACCACGGCACTAGGAAGGAAAGCCAGTGAGGAAGCCACTGCGGGCAAGACCTGCTTTGCAAGTGGTCTCACCTCTCCCATTGCACTCCTGTGTCTGCGTATAAACTTCTGTTCAGGCTCCTGCCTTCTCCCTTCTGCTTTCCTCTGCAGGATAGTGGAGCGGGTCCAGGCAGGAAAGTGCAGAGCCTTGTACATGGGGGACTAGGAGAACCAGAGGGGAACAGATGGTGGCTCTCAGCTTGGGGAGGTCTATGCACAGGGGCTTCTTCGTGAACCTGGGAAAGGTTGGGGAAAATTTGCTGCAAACCCAACTGTTCCCACTCTGGTGTATGCTGTGCAATCCTGGGTTTCAAGGTGTGGATGTAGGCAGGACACCTAGAATTGCCACCAGAAGTATGTTTTAAAAAAAAAAACCAAACAGCATAAGCATGACCAAGTAGCAGGTACACAGCCAGGCAGGCGTGCAGCCTGCCGGAGCTCAGCTTCATACCACACAGCCATGACAGCCAGCCCAGGCTTGCCCTCCAGTTCTACATTAGTGGTTTTTTCCCCAGGAGGGACAGTATATAAATGGAGGTGTGTTAATGCGAATTCTTGAGTAAAGTCCCACCTGAAAGAACAGATCACTTCTTGTTTGTAGCGTTACGCTCAAGACAGGCAAGTCTATCATAAATAAAGAGAAATCAAAGCCTGTACCATTCACTTCCCTTCTTCCTAAGATTGAGACCAACTAACAGTCACTACTATGAATCAATCAATAAACAAATAGATGAAATTACTAGTTTTTAAAACCTATTATTAAACACATTGGAAAACCCTGCTGGGACAACCCTTTCTCCCTTGCCAATCTTTTGCAAGTGTATCCCCATTAAAGACCAACAGCACTATATACAAACTTACCCAAATGACCAGAAGCGGACTAAAGCCTATTTTCCATCAGAGCACCTGACAACTGTTATTTTGCATTGCTGTGAGCCAGCCCCAGCCTGTACACGGAGACGCGAGAGACTCTCCCAGGTCTGCGGATGATGACTGAGCACTCTCCACAGGGAGTGATGTTGAACATGGCTAGAACAAGCTGCTCTTCTGCTTCTCGGAAGGAAATCAATGGAGGAGGGAAGACAGCCCCAGCAGCACTGCCATCATCTGACACACCTGGTTCCACTCTTCCTGCAATACTCCTAAACTTCTTGAATTTTCAAATAAAGGAAATGACAGAAGAGCAAAAATTTACTGTTTAGGGCCTTTTGACTTTTTTTGCTGGGGAGCTTCCCAGAGCTTTTTGCTGGGCTGAGGGATGAGACGCAGGTCAATGGTAAAGCAGTGCAGGAACTAACATCATTTTTGAAGGATTACTATAATGAAATATGAAACCAAAGATACCCTTTGAAGATCTTTACATTCCCACTGCAGAGATCTACAAGATAACCAACGGAGCAGCAGAATTACTTTCTAATTACAACAATCGATATTCTGAGACCATATTGGCCATTTCTAGTGAAAGCTCCTGCTGAAAGCAACACAGCCAACATAAGCTGCCTGAGCACTGAAGAGACTTGAGGACTGAAATTAGTCAGCCTTAGGTTAGGACTTTAACTTAACTTAAACAGGATACATAATACTAGGGTTTATTTGAAACAACTGCAAAAGAGTTTGTTTAGACTAAACATTACATCTCAGTTATTAGGGATTTTTTGTTGCTTACTTCAATGCTTCATAGAAGGTATTTTGTAGAAGATATGTCGCAAACATGAAAAAACCTACCAAACCTGCTTTCACTTACATTTTTCTTGCATTCAGTTGCACAGGCATCTCAGATCTTCCAGTAAACATTTTGCTAATTCAAAGACTTAGTACCATCCGCGCTATATAGTAGCAAATGCGGAAGTTAAATATTGGCTTCACTGGAATTTTTTACTTAAACATTTCAAAAACAGAGGAAACATGAAATGCCATGAGCTGAAATGTGGTGAGAGAATAATTCACTTGAGTCTCTAAAGAGCGAGCACTAAGGCAAAGCTTTGCAGCTAAGTCACTTTTACAGGCCCCTTGGGTGCTTCTAATTTGCCAAACTGCTATCATGTAGCTCCTTTCTATCCAAAAACAGTTGAAACCACCTCTTACTTACTATTATCTGTTACATTTCAATTAAAAAAAAAAGAGAGGAGAGACATAGGATTCCACTTCTGCCAACCTCTGATTTGCTATGAATGATCCTGTTCAAACCCCTTGGACTCTGAATTGTCACTAGCTGACAGGTGAGTTTATCAGAGGAGTAAGGAACGGGCAGAATACAACCAGAATTCCTTTGCAAACTTTCAGATCCTCATCTGAAAGGCGCAAAGTGCGTTTACTTCACAAAACAACATGGGTCAGGCTAAGGGGCTCCTGTCCCGTTCTCTTTATGTGGTGGACAGGGACCCAAAATGATCACATGCAGGGGATGTGCCTACAAGAAGTTGCTGGACATGTTTAAAAAAAAAAATAAATGAAGCTTTATCCAGCTAGCAGTGAGAGCTGTGGCTATAATCCAGGAAAGCACTTATATGTGTATACAAGCCAGAGAATGAGTAGTGCCCATGGAAGAGGACCAGGGTATCAGCATCCCACAGGGCTCAGCCCCAGACTGGAACAGCTGGGCAGCTTAACTACAGCTCAGGACAGTTTTGTGAAAATTAGTGCTTTCATTAACAAGAATTACAAGCGTGTTTTGTGCCATCCTCACGGGCATACGGCAAGGCCAGAAGGGAAACCACCTTTTAAATGGTGTGAGATCTCGTTCCCCGTGCAGCTCCCCAGCATAGCTCCCCATCCCAGACAGCCGTGTCCCTGCTGGAGAGGAATGGTCGTCGCTCCAGCCTAGTGGGCAGCACGACAAAAGCTGCCATGAAGAAAGAGAGGGCTTGCTTTTAGTAAGTATGAAGTCTTCTTGTCAATGTTGTGTTTACAACCAAACAGAAAAAATGCCCCACATTTCTTTTTGTGCTCCAGAATTTTAACAAACTCTCGTGAGAGCTGGTTTACTGATTTTAACCACAAGTTTCTGCAATCCTTGTCAGTGCAGCACACAGGAATCTCTCTGGTCTTTTAGAGAGTTCTGCTTCACGTCCGTACAGGCAAACGGTTCATACTAACGCTGCCAGCTCAAATTCAATTTATTAGCATGATCTATGCAGCAAATCTGTGTGTCTGTGAGAGCAAAGGACTGGCTGTCTGGGGAAACAAATCTTAATAATGTTTGGTAATCAGATCGATTACAACAAAACAGAGCAGGGAGAACGTACTCATCTTGCCCCTCTTCCCCACCTCTGCCTCTCTGCGCACTGATCTGTAACGATCGCCTGCCCTCTCATGGGACGCTGAAAAAGACAGCTGCCCCCACCGGACAGAGGCCCCCCCTGACTCATCTCACCACCCTTCACTGCCAGAAGATGAAAAGTTTCTAAGCACCCCAGTCTCTCTTGAAGATTTCCCTTCCCACTCCGAACCTCCCTGCTTCTCTTCTTCCTACCTCCAGCAGGGGGTAGAAAAATCTCAAAGTATAAGGGTGGCGGACCTCCGGGAAAGCAAATGCACAAAGAAAAAAAAAAAAGCTTCTATTTATTTTTTTATTTTAATGCCATCATTTATAGGCAAACAGCCGTCTTGTACACAGTCAGGAATAGAAATGAAAACCTTATAGGGAGCCTTTCCTCTCCTCTCCCCTAGCACACACCTGATGCCCCAATTTAGAAACAATTATTCAAAAATCTAGTGCAACATTTTATCTGGAACAACAAAAAACACTAAAGGCATGTATTATAGTCTTTGTAGAGCCTTTGTTATAAAAGCCACAAATGCTCTTCCGTTGGGAACACACCAACGAAAATATTTCTATTTTACGCTAAATTGTCACTGAAATTCCAGCAAAGTTACAGAGCTGGCAGTTCCAGGACTTCTTAGTGCTGGAAATGCAAGTGGTGGACTGTACAGCGATAATACACTTAAGGAAAACAGTGTAAAGCCTTAAAATAGCTGGAAATAAGTCACATCACTCATTTGTTTTACAGGAGACTAGCAGTGATAATTATGCCTGATTAAAAATCAATGTTGCTGGACTTGATGTTGGCTGGGAAGGGCCTGGAATATATAAACCCCAAACTCTTAATGCTGGGATAGCACTGAGCTACATCTTCCTTTACCAGGGATGAATGTAAGCGGCTCCCTTCGTTTTAGTTGCAACGCAAAGTATCTAGAAACACGTTTGAGGTTGGTCTTCCTGTCATTACCAGGTATTTTAACAGGAACGTGAGGATGCATTTGGCACGTTACAAAGGGCTTATTTACAAAGTTAGTTTTAGAAGAGAGAAAACTTCCTTTTCTACTCCTCTCATGTCAGCCAGCAACATCAAATCTGATTTGGCCCTCAATCATGATAATGCAGCACAGCTTGCTTAGGCTTTTTACTGATGGGACTGCTTTGAGATTGCTAGAAAGGATGCTGATGAGTATTAACTATGATGTCTGCCATTTTGCATCTCTGGGTAATGCTACAGCCCTAACATTATGATAGCAGAGCGCCTCTCAAGAGTTTAAACATAGAAATTCCCTCTTTTCTTTCCCAACTTTTAGATTAATTAGTTTGACTAAGGGTGTATGTGTGTGTACATCAAAGAAAGACACACACACGTGCATGTACAAGGTACTGGAGAAAGAGCGCAAAAGGTAGAAAAATGGATTTTGCAGCAAAACCTGTGACAACCCTCTGGCTGAGTATGTATCCTATGTGAACTCCACCTTTCACGGTCCTCAAAGCTAAGGCTACACTGGAATGTAATTACTGAAGGAGGTCACAGCTTTTCAGGAGGAAAAACTGCAGGAAACTTCTTGGAAAGCTTTGACTATTTGGACAACTCTGTTGGCTTTCCAGGCTGGAAACTAAACAGATACATTCATAAGAGCCTCTATACATCACAGCAGATTTTTTTATTTTTATTTTTTTCAAATCGGCTGAAGGGTTCTGTCAGAGCAGCAAATCCATTTTTATTGATAAGTCACGTAGGAGTACGTATTCCACCCAGACCAACAGAGAGGATGCAAGTCTATTGTTACAGATAAATGGAACAATACTTCTCGCTGGCCTAGCAAAAGGGGCATCCAATAGCTCTGATAAACTGAAAGCCCCCCACAATGGAGGCAGAAGCAACAGTTTGCCACAGAAAGAAAACTGCCTTGAGCTGTCCCATCTTCTTCGCCACCACGCTTTTGTCACTTGCCCACAGAAATCTGGATTTGGTAAAACAGAGCAAAGCCCTGGCTGGAAAGAGCTGCAGGCTGATGCCATCATCTCCATGAGATGAGATGCACAAACCTTACATCACCACAGTGCCACCAGCTGACCAAATCTAGAGGAAGCTCCTCACTGACCCCACACAGATGTTCAGTCATCTCCAAATCTGCTCATTTGCACATGTTCTTATCAAACCAACCCTTAGCTTGAATGTGGTAGGGAAAAGCAGCTCCCTACCGTCACCTCTGAATTTCACAAGCTGGAAAAGCAGTCTTCCTTTCAGATACCCTGAATGTACCCACAGCTACGGCCATTAGTGACTACCCCCTCTTGACCACCCAGAATGCAACTGAAAATGCATTTCTGGTCAAAACCTTTCACAATAAATAAACATCCCTCCCCTCCAATCTTCCTCTCTCTCTATTTCTCTGTCTCTCTGGCATACATTAGTCCTTTTAGTAGGCTTTTTCCCTGCAGATAAGCAGGTGGTGCCCATCACCGTGGTACCAGAGCTCCCCAGCACCAGACAGACCCCCCCCTCACACCCTGCTCATGTACAGAACCACAACATGACTTTGCCCAAGACCCCCAGCCAGGGTGGGACAGGGCTGGGGCCCCGGGTTTTCACGAGTTTTCACAAGTTTTGACGAGTTTTGTTGGAAACAAAACCCCTCTGGAGCAGACAGCCATAGCTGAACACTGAAATACAATGCGTTAATAAGTAGGTCAGCTTGTTCCTATAAAAGCCACGGGTTTAATGCCAACGGGGCCTGCCAGCGGGAGTAGGAAGGGACTGCGTTTTCCCCTGTGTCGCCCATTCAGCCCCGTCGAAGCCACGACACTCCTGCGCCGCTGCGGGGTGCCCACAGCCCTGCCGGACCTCAGCCCGCAGCAGCTCCGGTCCCTCGGGAGCCACCGCTGAAACCTTGCACCAAAAAGCAAATTCCAAGAAAACAAACACTATCACTAGGCAATTGAAATGCAGTTGGTAGCAACAAACAAACCGCCTGCAACTAGGATCTAGGGCTCTGTGCTCGCCAACAGGTTCAACAGGTTTTGAATATTAAGTCACCGCAGAGCTTTATTAGTGCCTAAAAGGGAAACAAGGCAAAGACCTTGTCACCTGGGGTTTCACCACTGCCCTTGTTTTAGTGGCGCTCCTCCCTTCCCTTTCTCTCCCTTCGGAGATGAAGTATTTTGACCCTCTTTAAGTTAGTCAAGAAGAACATTCGCCGCCTGTCCAACCAAACCCCTTCGTGTCCCAACCTCCCGCGGGCGCCCGTGGGAAGGGGAGGTGTGGGGGCAGCACCCTGCCCGCAGGGGAGCAGGAGCTCTTTTCGGTTCGCCCCAGATTTGTCTTTCGGTTGCGCAAGGCAGCGGGCGCAGGCGGTGCACGGGCAGCGCGCTGGCCCCTCGGGCTGCTCCAGGACCACCGCAGGCGACTGACACAGTCCTGCCCGATCCCCCTGTAAAAACCTGGGGCTGAACCTCCCCCGCACGGCTTCTCCACCTTATTGCAGCCCACACAGAAAGCTCTCCCGAACAGAAGGATCGTTGCTTGCAAAGGACACACAGTTTATTTTAATAAAGGCCCCAATGTACTCTTGCCATTTTCTTTAAATATAACAGCAGTCAATGGCATTTACTAAACGTAGCGCAAAAGGCAAGAAAACTCATTCAAATGTTTCTTCTCTCAATGAAGCAGCTCACTATGATGCCCCTGCAAACGGACCTCCAGGAATCAGCCCAACATGGCATCGCGTGGACTGCAGGACCACAACACAATGCCCAAATACCATCTGCTCCTCCCGTGAGCTGGTCTTGAAAGCCTTTAGCTTCTGTAAACAACTGTTGGTCCATTTAATTTAAAGATGCTGCACAACGTAGCAGAACACACTTACTAGCTGACTATAATCAAAAGCTTTATAGTCTGCTAAACTTGTTTTAAATAATGCATAAATACCAAAAAAGACACACTGTACTCTTCAACAGTTTGCATGCAAACTCATTTCTCTGTTTGTTTCATTTTCTGTTTATAGCAGAACACTTTAAACCACAGAATAAATAGTATTATTTTCCGTTCCATTTTAGCTCTAGTCCAGAAACATACACTACATTTAATTACTGTTTTGGTAGAGTCCACCTACGCAGACAGGCTGTGCTCGCATGAATCAACTGGTATCTCCGGATTCAGAGCACAGAATAGGTTAAAAAAAATGAGGGCACTTATGTCAGCCCCTCCTTCCTCTCCCCTGCATTTCCATCACACTGAAAGGGTTTAAAAGTAAAAAATTCCTTCCACATCATATAATCCTGGCATCTGCTGTGCAGCAAATCAAGCTCACTCATTTTGCTGTGTTATTCCCAAAAGTAACTGTACAGATTCAGGTCTAGAACTCCATTTTCCACTCCCTGAAGTTTCCAAATACCTGTTTTTCCTATTTAGGCACATCAGAGAAAGCAGTAAACACAGCTAGTAAATACAAAGCAATCTCCTCTGTCTAAGCGCAATTCTGATTGCATTACTTAAGAAATATAATTTCCTGAGGCTTTTTACTAGCTTACTTTATGATAGATATGATATGGTATCAATCCACCAACTTTCTTCTGCTGCCCCTTTCTTCAGCAGCCTGCAGCTCACCCGCGACATTATGTAGTTCAAATACAAAGCCATTACCAAGATTAAGCCACAGAAGGACTCCGGCCTAGAGAGTGAGTAGGTCACTGTGGTCATGTTTATTATTTAATAACAGTGGGAATAATTCATATCACAGCAACAATTCTCTACCGCTCCATTTATCAATTTCAAACTAAAGTACATCAGACCTGCAGGCAGTGATGGGGGACGGAAGGCTCAGTCTGTCTGTACTCTCTCTTTTAAGCTCTGGGCCCATATTCAAGGCTGGACTCTAGAATAAGATGTACAGGAACGATCCTCTTTCACCTACACCTATGTCCAGCAAACCTGGGCCAGCAAAACCTTGGGAGTAGCACAGCCCCAAACTGACATCCTATTTCCATGCAGGCACTATTTCACTGTTTCGGGTAAGGTGTTTCATCCACCTTCCTAAATGGATGTGGTTTAATTTTTCTCCATTGCAAGGGCTGCCTGGCTGGTGTACTCACTCTGCCAGCTTTCTGAGGCAATGACTGTCTCATGCTACGTGCGTCTCGGTTGACAATAACTGCTGTAGTTGTCCTAAAGTCTACAATTTCTCAAGATTTTTTTTGATGGGATTGAGTAAGAAACCTAATGCCCTCAGTAACACCTTTCTCAGATCTTCTTTGCAAAAGAAGGCAGTGTCTCAGTCACTAAGCTAACATAATCACTAATTTTCGGTTTTAACATGCTTTCCTTCACATCCTCAACTATTTGTTAAAGTGATTTTCAATACATATTAAGCTGCAATGAAACAGAAACAGGAAGAGAAAGGAAGAGACGACAATAAAACTTCAAACTTTATTCCAAGAATCTTCCCATTCCTACAGATCTCACAGATGAGGCGTTTTACTTTCAGCTTGCTTTTCCCTACATGCCTTTATCCTGCAGCCTCAACAATGGACGAACTACTAATCGGGTTTCCAAATCCTTACAACAGGGCCAAGGTTTTTGCCTTTTTGTTTGGCTAATCTTTTCACATCTATTTGCCTTGCTGCCACGACAACTAAACAGCAAATAAGTGATTTGGGTTCATTCAATAGATTCCAAATTGGGAGCCTGCCTATTTTGTTTGCTTTAGGGCAATAGGAGGAAGCAAAGAGCAGCTTTGTAAGTGAAGTTGCCCATATTCTTCTCTCAATTATGGCTGTGAAAAGATATAGAAATGCAAAGTACTCTTTACAAACAGAGTCACTTCATGCTGATCCAACTTGTTTCAATTCACTTTAATTTGATTCCGCCTCTAGAAGCGGTTTAACTTTGATACCTACTACAGTTTTTTGCATTTAGACGAATTGTTTTCAACTCAGCAGGATGAACTGATGTTAATAAGTTCCCTTTAGTTTTGAGTATTTGCTTAAAAGGGGGGCGGGGGCTTGCAACCAAAAAACCCTGAGGCTATAACCAGCTCTCAGGGTGCAACACGCCATCTTCCCATTTCTAGCATCGGACCAATTCCCACCGCTGACACTGTTAAATACTTTGAAGACTTTTCCCCTAAGGTGGAAAAGAAAAAGCTGCTTTAAAAGGTCTAAAAAACCCCCACAAAAGCATTTTTTTAATAATCGCTTGCCAAGGATGCAATGCCGCATAATAATTTTGCGGCGTAGCTGCAGGAGGCAATCAGGTCTGGCATATGGTAGTTCAGCTGCAGTTTGAAATAGGTACTGCTCTGAAGCACAACTTTACTGGTTCGTGACTTTATGGCAGTAATTTGAAGGCTTCCTACCCAACTTAAAAAATATTACAGAAAAGAACTCACTGGAATCAATACATTCTTTAATAAAATAAATGCATTTTGAAACTTTCAAAGTTCATTCAGCTTCTTCCCAGTCTGGCCCTGGCAACTAAACAAGTACAACACACATCATGGCAAGAGGCCAGAGTAATATCACAGCTCAGAATCCCCTTTCTTTAAGAGTCCACCCAATTGCACGAGTGAGAATCAGCCATTTCTTACACAGCTTTTAAAACCCAAACAATTCCCGCATCTTCACTGAAAGGGAAAACTCTCTCAGAAAATTCTGCAAGGAGCAGAGACCAAGGACAAGGGACACAGAGAGGCTTAACTCACTTGGCTCCTTCAGCAGAGTAGAGGCATCTCCCCTTTCAGCTACTCCATAAGCACCGCAGGCATTGGCAAAGAACTGTAGATTCAGCAACATCACGCTGGGATGTGAAACCCCATAGCCACTAACACACCACTATCAGAAAGTCCCCAGTGGTGCCTTACTACTTCAGTTCTCATGTGCTTGAAAACAGTCAGGCTACTGTTAAAAATAATAAAAAAAAGTAAATGGGATTATTGTTGGGGGGGGGAAGGATGGAGGAATGGAAGAAGGGGGGAGGAGGAAAACCAAATTTCTTACCTGGTAACGCCACCTGAAGACGTATGAGAAAAGAACCAAAAAGATGCCACCTCAGAGGCCCAAGAAATTCTGGACCACTGGTCAGGAAAATAAAAAATTTACAACCAATACAAGATTCACAGACCTGGAGAGGAATGGAAGTTCGTTCCTTTGTAAGCTGAAGGCAGAAAGTCAACCAAAAAGACATGAACAGACTTCCACAAAGTTGACCCAACTCTAGTTTCTGGTGTTGATTACAGCCCCATAGAGACACCCCCCGCTTCACGCTTCCCACACGAAGGTTCTCGCATTACACAAACACTACAAATGATTAAAAATTACATGAAATTTTACAAAATTACATGGTATGCTTCTGCTTCTGCTGCCAGGCCCAAAGTGTTTAGCACACTGTTATGCTATCAAGTTTTGTACTCTGTGCCAGTCACTCCCCAAGGTGTTTATGTGAAGCACTCAGGCAAAATGAACAGAACATCTGTATTCTATTTGCTAATGAGCAATCATCATTTCTACAATTCTCCAGCCAGGGATTTTGCTGTTTGGAATACTAATGCCATTTAAAAAAGCTAAAGGAAAAAAAATGTTCTGCTCGTTAGTACTACAGTTACTAAAATACTTTTGCACTATTTACAGAGCAACCAGGCTTCTATTTCCATTGCTTTCCAGTATTTTTACAAAATTAGAGCTTTCAGAAATAAAAAGTTTGATGATATATACTTAATGAATTAGCACCACTTGCAACGCAGCTCTTGTTTTAATTACATTTTACCCACACAGAGGCAAGGATTTAAAATAAACTATTACTGAAGTTTTTCAGACACACCCTACTGAAGATTCCCTTCGCTACTTACTTTTTATATGGTGACAGCTAAGAAAAAGAGTTATAAAAACACAGGCCATGGTCTACTATTTAATTATATGAAATTCTTGTGTGTGCAGAGAGAGTGAGGGAATACCACAGCTTTGAAACTTGGGACGAGTTTTTTCTGCAGACAGAAAGAGCCATCAGTTTCCATTCTAACCAATGGATATTTGCATCATGTGAGAATCAGGCTTATTCTGACGGAGAGGCCACATTATGAAAACACAACATGCAAGGGAGCACTCCCAGCCGCCTCTCCTCTCCTCACTGCAGCACTTGGGCGTCTCGGATGCGAACCTCCCTCATCATCCTGCGCATCAGAAATCGTCCTGCTGAAGTCAGTGAGGTTGAAGAGCAGCAAATGAGACCAGAATGGGATATTAAAGTTGACAAACTCAATTAAAGTGGCTTATATAAGAATCGCCATTATACTTGCTCATGGCGGACTGAAATGTAACTTACCAAACAAGAGAAAGACAACTAAACACAGTATTTGATTGATCTAAGAAAGTCCAATGTGGTACTTGCGATCTCACGTGGGAGCAGGTGAAGGGAAAGCATCCTTGCTAGGCAGGAGGAACACAGTACACCAGAAATGGCTGTTTCTCCACGTGAGAGCAGAGATGTATTTCAATATGCTGTAATGTCCTTTCAGTCTAAAACAACCCGCCCTGTTCCTATGATCCGCGACCGCATCAGGTAGGGTCAGTACGTTCCAGTCACTGATGAGATACTCCAAGGCAGCTCTGCTCCCAACAGGATGGGATGTGTCTGCGGCTGTAGCCATTTCCCAGCACAGACACTGTGATGGAGCGTTTCTGTCCTCTGCTGGGGAGGCTTTCTATTGCCATGGCAACTGGCAGCGGTCCACGTACCACAGAGGACCGCATCCCTCACACCAGCAGGACAGGAAACGCCATGCCATACTTAAAATCCACCTTCCTTAAATCAACACAGAAGAGAGTGAGAGGCCCTGACTCTTGCGGATACCGGATGAAATAATCTGCTCATCACAAACCTCTCCCTCACCCCACGTGCTCGGCTGCAGACTGCTTTAAATGACTCCGAGGGAGGCATTTTGTTTGACTGAAATACCCAGCTGGCCTCACTTTGGTCAGTCAGACAGGAGGCGGCCTCTGTTTTGTCAGCATTTACCTCTCTCCTTTTAAGCAGTCGCTGCTCAATTTGGAAATGCACCTTTCTCCTCCTCAGAGCTTCCAGCCGGCGGCAAAGCCAGACCCAGCCTGTGCGGAGGAGCTGTTTGCCTCAAAAAGCAGAAACCCCCCCAAAAAACCCCCCACATCTCAGCTGAGTGTGAGGCAGAACAAAACCAAGGCCAGACGATGCACAGGAGCAAATAATTGTTTCTTGTGGCATGATAAGGTCACTTGCACCTGCACCCTTCTGCCCTCGGAGCACAGGCTGCTCTACCCAAGCCGAGGAAAAATGCGCTACCAGGACTACTTCCATTTGGTTAAAGCTTTCTACATCTGTTTAAGGAAATAACACAAACCTGTTTTAATACACAGGTGACCGCAAACCGTAACTCTCTTTCACTTCCCCAGAACTAATTATATACATGTCACCAGAGTGTCATACATCTCTCTCTTTCCACCTAGAGAACACATTTTTCACTGCCACAGCCTAACACTTTATACACTGAACAGTACTCTCCATGCAACAGTTTAGGGGAAAAAAAAAAAACCCTATTCCTTGAAGTGATGTGTGTACTTTTATAAACTTACCTAGAAATAACAGTGAGCTATAGCGGTTATTGTTTAACAACACATCCAACGGGGAAAAATAAACCACACACCTTATATAAATATCGATAAAAACCTTTCTTCTTACTGTGTTAGTAGCAGCCTATATCCACACCAACAGCAAATATAAAGGAACACTGTGTACTTGTGGTGGAACAGCCAGCGTGCCTTTACTGTGAAAGTAAAGCATGAAACCACGTTTAAAGCCAAACGAAGTTAAAACCTGACCCATGCTAAAAAAAAAAAAAAAATAAAAAATTACAGTTCACTCGAAGGTACAGAATTTGTGACCTTGCAGTTTGAGCAAAGCTGCAAACTTATCTATAGAGTGACAAAAGTTTCTTTTAAAGGGAAATACAAGAGTAAGCACGCAAACGAACGTGGAAAACCTGAGAAATGATTGAAGGAAGCTGTTAAACTGACCATGTATAAATGCTTGCAATAAACAAAATATCGGGGAAACACCAGACTGAAGGACCAAAAATGAAAATGGTTTACGCAAATAAAAAGTGCCCTTCATTTGCACATCAGGATTCCCCTTCTCACCGTGAATAAAATGGATACCCAGAGGCAAAATTAGTTGTTTTCATCGTGCAATGCCTATACAATTTTGCTAGAATATACTAGCAAAGAAATATGCCAATTCCATTTCAAAACATGTCAGAATCACAAATATTGATGTATTTTCTCAACTTCAAGAACAGAAAAAAAAAACCTAGCCTTGGAAGTTGAATGGCTCACACTTATTAAAAAAGCAATGAAACAGAACTAAAGAAAAGAGCCCAAACACGAAAAGGTACAGACAGGCCTTTGCCTCCTCTCAAATCTCCGAACCTTCTCTCTCCCCCAGCACGCTGCATTGTGCCATGTACTGGAGGCACGCTACAAATAGAACAGGCTGCAATACTGAACCAAGATGAAGAGACCACCTCTTAAAACTAAATTTTAAACGAAGCACTTTTATGAAAACTGAAAAATACAAGGACAAGAAAAACTCGTGGAATTCAGTACAACACAAATAAGTCTGATAAAATTTTCAGTTTCTGTTTTAAGTCAAAGAGCCAGATCTAGCGGATGTTCTCACAGTAAGTCCACTAATGAGGAAGTTTGATGTTTTGAGCATAAAAAAGATAGCATATTCAAATTTTAAGCGTGGGAATAAAGTCACCTACCTTCAAAGTACCTGTGAGCAGCAGAAGTCAAGGGAGTTGAATCTTACTTTCTTCTTACACATTAATGAAGTAATGGCCACTCTTGTCATTACTAGTTTAAGCGATGCAAGATTGTAATTAGAAAATTCATATGCTAGTCCCAAAAGGAGAGACATACAAAGAGCATCAAGCAGCAGGACTGCAGCAAACATCTGATAACCAAATGTGCGCATGCAACATAAAATGGAGACATTTGTTTATTGACAGTTGCAAAGTAGGCTGCACATTTTATTTACTGTTATCTTGTTTTCAGTATTACACAGATCATTTGAAAAGAGGGCAACAGGGATGTAAGTTTAACAAGCATGAAGCACGTCCATGTGCATATGTTTATGCTAACAACCACGGGGAACTTCAGCTCTTTACCTCCTGCCTCTTCCCTGTGCGGGGCTACGACAGCAGAACAACTCCAGCGCATGCCAAGCACGCAGCACCGAGTCTCTCCTCCCCACGTCCTCAGCCAGCTGCTGGGCCAGGCTGACGGCTGGCAGCCAGGGCCATTCCCTCTTCCACACCAGCGCTGCCCGCTCCAGGCAGAGCTTGCAGCTCTCTGGCTTCTGCCCCTCCCTCCGAAGCGAGGGTTCGGCTCTTTTCCCCAGTCAAACCTCAGCTCCTGGTACAGAGAACCGGCAGAAAACACTTCTGCCAGCCGGAGACAGAGCCATGCAATTCCATGTTCTAGGGTCAAACTTTTCAGGTTGGGATCATGCACTGGTAGGACATCTACTGCCATGGATAGGAAGGCTTGAGAAAAGAAGTCCCCAAAAAGTCCAGCCCTCCTGCATTGTTTGGATCCCTTTTAAGACGGAGCATTCAAGCAAATTGTTGTGTTTTAAGTTCAAACTAAGGAAAGAACAACCAGCCCGATTTTAAACCATCGGGGTTGTGATAGAGACATAGTGACAAAACCAGAAGGCCACGTCAACGTGAGTGCTGTGCAAGGGATGGAGGGTATCTCTTACCCCTTCCTGTGAGACAGAATGCATGACAGCACAGACCCAAAGACAGACAGACAGACACAGGCACCCCCAGTCCTTCCAGGCAGCTCTGCACTAGGTGAGCCTCGTCCTTTAAGTGCACGGCGTTAGATGATGCCACCTCCAAAGAGCTACTCGCTGAAATGATTCTCGTTCCACAGTTAGCACCCACGTGAGTATGGAAAATCAGACCTATGGCTCTTGCCCAGTTCCAGCCCTCCTGTACCGAGTCCAGGACAACAATTTTTAACACACTGCAGTATCCTGTACAGCTGTGTCAAAATGGCGTAACACTGATCGCCTGTGACAGGAGGCATTTGTACTAAGAGATTTCTGAAAGCAGTACAGTATTTCTTTGTGTGAAGTAGCTGAGAAATAATACTCTCAACCCCCTCCAACGTTCTTTTCCTTTGTGCACTGCCAAGCAAAACGGGCCCGAAAACATGCTCCCTTTATTCTTTAACTGATGGAAATTACATTACAGAGAAGACCAGCACAAAGGAAGTTTTGGCAAGGAATGTGCCTTTTATGTTACGTTCCATAAAACACTCAAAGATGTATCGACTGATATTTACAAAAAGATGTTCTTCATACATCTATACACAGTGGCTGCTGCAATGCTGACTTGATCTGCACTTCAAATTGGCAATATAAAACAAACCAGTTTTAAACATATTTGATAAAAGCGATTTTTTAACATACATAGACTTGAAAAAAAACCAACCTCAAACCCTATTCCTTTATGCCTGTGTTTAAAAATAATTATAGCAAAGAAATGCCAACTTATAATGTATTTGTGAGTATTGCTGAAAATAGAAGTGGCCTACAGTATAAGCAACTGGTTATAAATGTATATGGAGTTTTTGTTCCTAAATAAAACCCACCATAACTAATGGCATAGGCAGTCTTTGTAACCTCCTTTTCTAAGCCTTAGTGTAAGATTTATTCCCCCTGCTCATTCGGTGCTTTGCCACTGGCAGCACTGATTTTTTGCCCCCCTCAGTGAGTGCTGGAACTTGAAATCCAGAAAGCCTTTTGGTTTCAAACTTGTGCTCCATTTTCAGCAACAGTGGTCTGGAATGGTTTTTGTTGCAAGACAGCAAAAAGCCAACAAACTACCACCCCAGTCAAAGTGTGCAGCACTGTGCCAGAAGAAACAGTCCCTCCCAGTAAAATCCGTCCATCACAGGTGTGATCTCATCTATAGCTACGGAGTTTTGCTTATTGCTGATACTACCACTGTGCTCTCAAGATGCTTTAATAGTGGCAGTTCCTCCCCAAAAGGCACTCTGACCTGCACAACCGTGAAGCTGTTCAGCGGTAACGATGCTATGAAATTTTCCAGTTTTAGTAAGGATAAATAATATACTAACACACTCGCCAATGCCAACTTGTTGCCCAGGTACAGTCAGCATACGCTGGTGGTGTCCCCCCAGGGCGGCGCTCACCTACCACAGCATGTCCCAGTGCAGCAGGATCCAGCCCCACCACCAGCCAGCCAGGGACACATCCACGTCGCCTTCGGATGGAACCAGGGGCGAGCAGAGTGCAGCAGGGCCGGGGCAAGATCCTGGCGCGCACCATCTCGCGCTCCTGAGGAACCGGATCACAGCCCATCCTCAGCAAGTACCCGGGCTCGGCAAGGGAGCGCTGCCGCGGCGTAACACAGTCACCGCGTGCCAATCTGTATTTGGTGACGCCTCTGAAGATATACTCTAGTCACTAAATGCAACTGTGCCAGCAAAAATGCTTTTTGGTGGTACACAGTGTTCTCGCAAGGAGAATTCACCTGTAAAACCATATTAACAAACCCTCACCAACACAAAATTCGGCCAAGCCTAGAGCTCGGGAGGTACAGCTACTGTCCTGCATTTCTTGTAGAACAAAATACAGCGCAAGCCATCAAGTAAGTAAAAGGGCTCTGAATTGTTTCCAAGTAAGTACTTTTAAATATAGTAAATGCGACACTTTTAAAAGTTATTCATATTTCAAACTATTGCTGCTTTGCATATTAAATAATTTCTACTGCACTTGCAAGAGTTAGAAGCTTAAAGATCTGGAAGGTTTTTAAAGAAATGAGTTTTTGAAACAGCACAGAAACTTAATTTTCTTTATTTCTTTTGGCAAATCGAATCAGTACCATAACTCACTCTCCCTAACTTTAGTAAATCCCTCTCTTCCCTGAACACAAGAAAGGATTAAAACTGGCCCAGCGTTTGGGAAGAGTTTTAGGTTACAAACAAAATAAACACTTTAAAATACAGAAATTGAACTGAAGTAATGACTCATTACCCATTGCACCTCCCTAAATTTACTTTGCAAATTCTATTACTTCAGGTTCTGGTTGTCATTTCTGGAAGGAAGGGAAACGCTTGCTTGAAAGATCCAACTGAATAAAAGCCACGGTGGGGCTGGTTCTCCTCCTGTACACGTGCTACTCCCGGTAACATGACTGGCAATCAGACAGACCTGTGCAGACAAGAGAACTGCATACAAAGGAAATATTTTAAGTTGATTAGTAGTCAAAAGGCCCCTTAGATAACATGATAGTACTGCTGCAACCTCTTCAGAGTTTTGGTCTGTTTACTTTCGAAGAGCCGTGCCCCAGCTGTAAATCGTACAACTACCAGGGCACTGCATAAAGGTCCATGAGTCACTTGGAGGAAAAGTCAGACCAACAGAAATCTCGCTTCTTTAACGTCTTCCAAAACCACAATAAACCCCAAACGTTTTGTAATTAAAGTTACGTTATATTCCATAATGATGTTTATGTAATTAAACACTCATCAATACTGTGGGCAAAGGAAAGCCACTAGGAAAGTCAAAGCTGGCAGCTGAAGCCTTGCGGACAAACGTTGCGCTGCAACGGGATTCGCCTTGCGCAAAAGCCCAGCAGAAATTCAGGCGATGCCCGAGTCGCTTCCCTACCGCATCTCTTGAGCATTACACTGTTACAGCAAGATCATTTCACTTTCAATTGCTTGCCTCCTCCCCCATTTATCACCCAGTACACCTCTCTGCGTTAATTGCCTTTTAAACATTGCTCACACTTAAAATTCAGACTCAGCCTGTACCATTTACTTCTCAATATAACTTAATGTTCAGAGTAAAACACATAATTACTGTATAAGAAGTTGTACAAATATAATTAAAAATAAGACGGAAACTTCCTCCTCCCCCCCCCTTCATTTTACAATATACATGCCCTAATTAAGCTTAAAGCCCCCAATTTATGCTAATATTTTGGAACGAGCTCTTTTCTGCCTGTTCAAACTACGGCTATATGAAAGGGACTTGTCAGCGCTAACTCCCCCAGCAAACTCTCAGCCTTCACGGGGAAGTTTCCTTACATTTCCTTCACTGAGAACACGCGCAGTCTGAAATCCTTTGGTGAAAGCTCCTGTAACTCAACAGACTTCCAGGGGCCGAGCAACTGGTTCTTCATGTCACAAAGCAGCGACCAACCTCACTGCTGGTATTTCGGTCACCTTCAGATTAGCCCACCAGTGATCACACTGCGCGGTGTGTACCAGACACCCAGGTTGGTAGAAGGAGTCCACACGTGGCCAACAAAGAAGTGGCTTTAGTACTAGCGTTCATAAACTGTGTACATGAAAGCTTTTATTCTGCTGTATCAATGGATACACCACTCCCTTAAAGGTCCCTTATAAAAGAAGGAAAACAAGCCTACATTTAGACAAGGCAACACTGGAATACTGTTCTCTGCATCAACACTAGTAAATATGGACACTGCAAGTCTTGTGCAAACTTTTTTTCTTTATTAATGTGTCCGTGTGAAATCAGGACTTCCCCAAAAGCTTAGCAGATCAACACTGTTCAAAAGGCTAGAGAGGGAAATACCAGATTTTCCATGTAAAAATAAATGGTAACAATTTTCCCAAGAATACTCTTACCAACACCCAGCACTGCTTGCTGTGAACACCACCTTACACCACAGGCTCAAGAAAGAGGAATCCGTTTGGTTTTATTCTGCTACCAGCCACAGGAGAAAATGACTGCAGGAATTATCATCAAACCTGAAGCAGCATCATCTTGAATTTGTTTACCCTCTCAGGAAATGTAAATTTTTATTCATACCTCTGGACAACAAGAAGCTCGATTCTTCACTGCAAAATTTGGGGTTAATTATTCTGGGAAAATAAAGATTTTCAGGAAGAACTGAAGTTAAGATACTCTGGTGTTAGTTCAGCAGGACAATACTGATTTTCTTTCCTTTTTAATTGGTCTCCCATGTAGTGTTTTGGGTCTCTTTTTTTTTTTTTATCTAGCAGCTCAGGTACTAACTCTTCCTTCTCTTCAACACCTGCATCTGTTTCGACAATCTCCCTTCTTGGGCAGGAGATCCATGCCTTGGAAAGTGTAAATATGAAAAACCCGTTCTTCTCTCTTGATTCAGTCACTGGCTGCTGCAGAAATGGAGGCAATTCAAAAGTTCAAACATTTTCAGAGTACAAGCCGCCTACTTCTCACTTCAGAGCAACAACTTCAAAGTTGAAGTGGCTGCCACAGTACAAGGCAGATTCAGATGCGTAATTGATAAGTGGTCCCAAATTTTAAGCAGTTGGCACCTTATTTGAAGCTTTTGATTGGAGATCTTGCTTGCTACTGATAGAAACCTCCACCAGCCACAGCACAGCTTCTGAGTAAATTTCATCATAAGTGACCTGCAAAATCATCTTTATATAATGCTGGTACAATGACATGTGCCTTCCACTACAGCTACATGTTTTAATTGGAAGTGGTAGAAGAGAGAGGGGAAAAAAAGGAAAAGCGCAGCTAGGAAACCATCATCAAGAACAGCTAGAGGGGATCAAAAATTTGCTCCTGCTGTTTGTCCCAAACAAACTGGCCAGCGTCACATGGAGTGGGCACACAGCACTCCCCCAAAATAAAAAACCAACCTGTCCTAAAATACTACCAATAGTATGCACACAGCATCAATGCAGCAAAATACTCTGCCAGGGAAAAGAAACTCAGGCTTGCAACAGATGCCGCAATTAAAATGAACAGAGCTGTAAAGCTGCTCTTCTCTTCACTCCACAAGTAAATTGTTGAGCTGTAATTAATGCTCAGTTTATTAAATAAGCATCAGGCTTTTACGTCATAATTCTCCTGAGATCCTCAGCCATTACATAACACGTAAGGCTGAATTTACACAGACTGCTTTGATTCTGAAACATCAATGTTCATATATCCATCAGGGGCCCAGCAGGACAGAGTTTACCATTCCTTTTAAAGTCAAATGCAATGTGATTCTACTTGCTCTTCAAGATTAGCTCAGTGTTTGCATTTTCATGTGTCAGGCCAGTTTTAAAGACCCACTTTCAGAAGTCCCTGGAACACACTGCATTTACCACAGCAACAAAGACACTGGAAAGGGGTTTTTTGTTTGTTTGGGAGTTTTTTTGTTTGCTTCCCCCCCACTCCCCTTTTGTAAAAGTATAGTACTTTCTGGCATTCTTTTCTTTTCACAGTCATTTTTAACAGACCAACACTCCAACAAAGACAATCCATTTCAGCACATTTACCGAGTCCTTATTGTGAAGCGAGACTATAGATTAGTCAGTGAAATGCTGAAGTTACTATCCTCTGCCAATAAAACTTGCTGTAACACAGTGCAATGCAAACAGCTAATCCTAGCTAGTTTGCAGAACACAGTAAAAACAAGTACTGTTCTTGGTGGTGACGCCGTTACGCTTTCTAGGGTACTACCAGACATCTCAGCTTCAGTACTAACAGACAGAAAAAAAAATCATCGAGTTATGCCTGAAAACCCCTAATCCATAGTGGAGCAAAGAATCACAGGTTTTATAGCCCTTTCCACTAACACCAGAGAACACGAGCAAAGAACAAAATAGCAGCCTGTCAGCTTTGAGAGAGCCGTTATGCTCTGCTAGCCATCAATGCAGAGAATGATTAAGTCCTGATTCTTGGTGCCAAAGACTTCAGATAAAGAAGCAAACCATTCATTTCCAGCCATGATCGCACTTCACCGAACAAGCAAGGGAACCAACAGTAAAATACACCCAGCTACTGAAGTTTATTGTGAATTGCTTGGAAGTAAGATTTCTTTCTACGATGATGTTGAAAAATCCATTACGAGGAGGCACCGGCAGATATTTATTTATCTGAGGTTAGCATGGCTTCATGAAGAAGCAAGAAATGCTTAGTTTGGATGACAAATCATTCCACAAACATTATTAATCCTCCAAGCGGTAAATATTTCAGGTTTCAAGAGCCAATTAGAAAGGTCAGCATTTATCTTTTTGTCTGTTTCTAGCCTTAATAACTTTTGCACTCTGCCTGTAGATTAATCATTGAAGGGATAGATACAGAGGTTTATAAATAGGAAAAAAAACATAGGCATAGTAAGAGAGGGTCTGGCATGGACAAAAATTATCTCTACCTGTTCTGGTTTTGATGACTATAACCTACCTTAATCCAAAATCTAATTATTTAGACTAGATTAGGACAGTGGATTTTCCTGAAATGCCCAGGCAAACCACATGCAATTTCATATTCGGGGCACAGGGTTGCATTTCATTTCCAAATCCCTTTTAATTCTGCACAGGCATTTGTAACTTCTTTTTTCCCATGACAGGAAATATTTGTCCCTCGGCAAAAGTTTAAAAAACAAAATCCCTGCCTCTAAAACCCAGCAGAAGACTGTCATTCGGCTTTCACTGTTATTCATTTGCTACACCTGAGATCATTGCAATTACTAAGAATCTGAGAAATTCTACAGCTTTTCAAGTGAGAAATATTTTGCGGGGGGATTGGTTTGTTGGGTTTGAGGTGGTATGTGCCTATGTTCCATAAAAAGGCAAAGCAGCGAATAAAATACCAGCAGTACCCACCCCTGCCAGCACATGACATCATTCCATCCAAGATGCAGAATACGGGATGTTACGCAGATGCAAGGATGCATACAGATCTAAGTCAGGAATGCACAATAAGACAGCAAAGAAAACAAGACTGACAAGATAAGGAAAAACACACCTCTCATGTAAACATTTTCTGATTACTAAATGGGAACCTTGTTTCTACACTTACAATAAATGCACAACCAAACCCATCTATAACAGCTTTAACTCATCCAAACCGGTTCCTAGAGAAGTTTGTTCAAGTAGTATTCATGAAGAAGAATCATTAAGGAATAAGTAAAACTTCTTAACTGCTACCGAAAATTTTAAAAAAAACCTGATCACTCCTTTCTGTATTCTTGAACTGTATTCCTCCATCTCACACTCTTAGTCTCTACTGCTTTGACAAACATGATTTTTTCCTTCCCTGAGAGAACGAGGATATACAAAACACATTATTAGAAAGAAAATAAAAACAGTTCCCCCCAAACTATCAACATACATAAAACACTGTTGCTTAGAGAGGGCATATAATTTGGACTGTTTGCTTCAGTGCAATTCTGGGAGGCTGCACTGAGCAGGCATGTACAATTTACTTCCAAAATACCCCCTTAGGAAAAGATCCTCTGCAAGATTTTCTAAATGCTAGTTTGTACACTATGTGTTTTAATTAACGTACAGAATAGAAATTACCATTCAGATAAGATAATGCTCCCCAGCCACCCCACCCTTGGATTCTGAAACTCTGCCAGATTTCTCAGCCCCTCATCCGCTCCTGTTTCCAGCAATGCTCGGGCCCTGGTTAGCATTAATTCAGCTGCAGCTAGAGAGTTTCTCCAAGGCAGTCTCTTCAATTCCAAAGTGCGCGAACTGCTTAATTGGAGTGCTCTGCGATTCGAGTACTTTAAACAGAGAAAATACTGCAGGAAATGACAGACCTCATGCTTGCTTTTGTCACTGCTCCAACAGCTGTACGGACAGAGCGAGCTGCACGCCTATGTGCAGCCCCAGCTGCCAGTACACACACCCCAGCAACGACACCGGAGAAACCCTTCGTCTCCTGGCCCAAATTTCAGAGAGTTCACATGCAAAAGTTCAGGAACCCACAGGGGAAGGTGTCGCCGAGGTTTTGTCACATGGAAGCCAGCCCAGATCTTACACAGCAGCCATGCCTGCAGTGAAGAGTCATACAGATTACCGGAGATAAAAAGATACTCTCTCTGGTCATGGAAGTACTAATGGGATTTACAACCACTTCACACAGATAATCTGTTATTCCCCGGTTGCTTTCCTCACTCCTTGGACATGATGTGCAATTTCTCACTTGGCCAAGTGCAGAAGGTCTTTAATCCTCTTTACCCCCTGCCTATTTCTGGTCCTCTGTGAAGCAATCTCTCAGTAAATGTCCATTACTAATAAAGACAACCTATGGCAAATTTCCTACCAAACGGAGACCACACAATTATTCATTCGAGCCTCAAAATTCAGTGTCCAAAACTTATGAGCAGATACTTAACAATTCTGGGGAATGTTTCTAGACTATGATGGGGATGTCTCTCGAGGTGGATTTTTAAAAAGTATGCAGGAATCAAGGACAGGTCAGGGATGCTGTGGCTCCTGCCACACCTGATGGGCACAGGCTTGCCCTGAAGAAGTTACTCCAACTCTCCATTTAAGCCGGGGTACTGGTGCTCACCCAAACCCACTAGAAAGGGCGCTGTGTGATTTAGTTAGGTAATGTTTTGAAGCATTCTGAAGATGAGAAATGCTCTACATGGCAACCGCTCAGTTATTGTCACAATCCAAGTAATTTATCATTCTTGAAAATATTTCATAATTTCTGAGGACAAAAATAATATCTAAGGGATATTATTAAAATAACGTATATAAATAACGTATTTAGACACGTTACAATTAGACACTGGATATCGCAGAGCAAAGGTCTGTCATTTTGATTTTCTACAAAGTGCCATGCCACCTACAGAAAAGTACTGCCTGAATAAACTTAGGTATCATATACTGTGCTTCTATTAGAATGACCAGATTATGAAGTCCAAAAAAATGCAAATAGTTCTTCTTGATGCTAGAAACTGACCCAGAGTTTCAATTTCAGTGAAGGAAATAATAAACAATGACACCAGCACACATAATGGGCAGAGTCAAGGGGAATAAACCCCTGACAAAACAACTAAGTAACAGCATAATCCTTTTTGTTAAATGGATAACTTAATCTCTACCTGAGTAGACTGAAACTTTTAGAATGGGCGTTCAGGAGTTCCTTTTTTATTATTTTTTGAGCACCTCAGATTATACAATAAACAAACTCTTTCCATCTCATACAGAATTGGCATGCAGCGTGCAAAAGCATGGCAGAACCGGTAGTCTAGATTTTCTTAAATATACAAACAACTAACCTAAATGAAAGTCACAAAGGTGGCAGAACTGAAAACCCCCAAACTCAACTCCACCCACCAAATCTGAAGCACTTGAAAGCCAGGAAACGCTACGTTTTGGTAGATCTGCAGTAGCCCCCCAAATCTCAGTTTCCACAGTTAATGCACTGAATAAAGCAGGAAACTAATGGGGAAAAAGATTAAGCAATTACATAATAAGAGGATCTGTATCCTAAAATACACATAACAGAAGAGCTGAATTAGAATTGCATGGAAAGATATAAGCTTTTATTTTTTTCCCAGCCTGTACTCTACTTGTAGTAGACAAATCACTACCAATAACTAATTAGTGTAACTGACAGTCAGCTTTGTCAGTAAAACACACTATGGCAGAACAGCAGCCTGGCAGAGTTCAGCAAGCATAGAAGAAATACGACTTGTGAAACCACCACCACAAAGCAGCGCAGCGAAAGCTGGAACGAATCTTTGTGTTGGTATAACAAGAACAGCATGTCAGAATCTTCCCAAACTTCAGCATTTGTCCTGAATTCACGAGAACGAGCTTGTGAGTCATTTAGGAAACTTAGTACCTGATGTAAAACTGTTCTTCACCAGCTCATGGAACCCAAGCAGAGAAAAAAGCACATCCAAATCCTGAGACAAGTGAGTCAGATGCAACTGGGCGTTTCTAAAGATATCTTTAATACTAACCATAGTTTAACCCAATTACTCCTCATCACCTGGTTTCTCCTTCCACCAGGTCTTTTCAAACTGCCTCTTTTTAAAATGGTAGGTGCTCACACAGGGATCCATCTGAGAGACCGTTTCCTTTCACAGCGGCCACCTCGCTCTGCCCTTTGCAGGGACCTCCTGGCACCAGCCAGCTGAGGATCACCACCTTCCCCAAGGAGGGCTGACCGCAGCTCCCCACCGTGTAACTCTCAGCAGCCAGTCTCCTGGCCAAAGGCAACCGTTGCTTTCCAACCAGTAAGGACAACGGGAAACCCTCATTTATTAGTTCCCATGCACTCTGCATACCTCGAGCTACTTATCACACAGGCTTTTTTTTGCTTCCAAATGACCAAACGTCATGCCTGCAGGGCAAGAACTTCTACAAGCTTCAGCTTGTTGGCTTCCTTTGTAAATTCAACAGCGTTTCGCCTCCTGATTTTTTGGTTAATAAATACTGAAGAAACAACCTAAATGAAGAATCCAGGAAAGCTGAGGTGCTGAAAGAAATACCTGTAATAGGACAAGGCCTCAAGTGTGCTGGGTGCTGCACTTGAATACAACAGGCTGTCCCAAACAGCAGTGCAGGTGGCTGCTTTAACTAGCACAGACACACAAGCGGAGGCTCATGACGCTAACTGCAGTTGCCACACAGCGATTCACGCAACTCCTGTCCTTCCATAAGAATATTCCAGTTTTCCTAAAATTATTTGCCAGGTAACTTATGTAAAATAACCTGAAATGTGTCCGAAGCGTGGTGGAGGGGTTACACATTCACAGACACGGTTGCTCACGTGAGTTACAAGTTCAAAACCAGACCACGACTAGTCGTTCTCCAGCCAGAGTTTTCCACGGCAGCAGAGAGGCAGCACGAACCGCTGAAGCTCGTTCTCCTCTCTTGAGACCCTGGGCCAGCCGGTGCCACACTTGGGTGTGCCCCAAATGGCACGTTGTGAGCTGTTCCAAGAAGCAGTTTTAAGATTCTCCAGGTATTGTCTGGGGTCTACAAAGCTGTCCCTTCTCCTGTCAGGCTTACAGAGCACACTCCCCTAGGATATTATCTGGAAAAGAATTTCAGCTTATAAAACAGGTTTACCAGCTGAATAAAACATCTAGAGGAACTGCATACTTCAGGATCTGTTTTCACGTAACAGATCTGTTCTAAGGTACATTTTTTCTTTATTATTATTTTAAACTAATCTTCAGTGGAAAATAGTATTATGCCAATCATAGTACTGCCACAACATCTCTATTTGTTTGGATAATCTCAAAAAACCAAGAGATGCCTTTAGTTAGACTGGTGTTTCACTATCATAATCTTCAGCTATTTTACTTCATTTCTGGATTGCTAAACGGCTGTTCAGTGCTCTTGCATACTAGCAAATCTCATCTGGACCTTTACATTTCATTTTCCTCCTCTTGCAAAATAAATATTTAAGATTTGTTGTTGCAGCTAATCACAGAGAAAGTAAAATATCAGTGAAAAACTCAGCAATGCTTGTTTCATAATCTTTGCTCACTGTCCTCCCAAGAGTGGAAACTAAGGGCTACCTGGAAGAGTTTAATGTGTGTCACTCTTCAAGAAAAACATCTACATGTAGACAGAGGGGGCATCTCTAAAGATAGCTGTCAAGTCATGAAATGTTTACAAAATAAATCATGACACCACTGACCTACATGCATTTGCAAGTCTGGCAAGAGAGTAACTGCTGATCCTAGCAACAAAGCTTCAGAAGGATTCATTTCAGAAATCTTCCAGTAAATTTGGATCCTGTTCTTCAGAAGTAATTGGAGCTCTGCTAGCCCCATCGTGACTGAACAGGACAGCCAGGGAGTCATGACCTTGCAGTACCGTGTGCTCGCTGGGTTCTGTCCCTAGCCACTTCTGTCCCGTCTCATTTCTGCCCCTGAGCAATAAACTGTTCAACAGATGGTATAGTTTACTGGGTATCTTAAGTATCAACTGGAGCAGACTCTACCAAGCTGCTTCTCTTGCCTTTCTCTGTGAAACTGTGCTCTGAGGGCTCTTGCTGTCCACAGGTGTCAGTGCTCTACTCCGCACCAGTTGTGTCAAACCCCTGCTGGGACACCAGTTCACACGTTTCAGGCTTCACTTTCCTTACAAATACTGCATGGGCTTCATTTACACAGGAAGGGTAGAAACAGATGTATTTGTGCAAGATACTGTAACCCATTTAAAGAAACAGCTAAGTTACCGACACAGTAAATGGAAGTATCTAGAAAAGCCAAAAAGCAAAACCAAACAGAACATGTCACAAGATTGACTACAACCCAATAAAATAAATAAATAAAATCTTCTAATTTCTTAATCGGTCAGGCACCTTGACCAGCATTTGCTATTTTATGCTCTTAAGCCAGCAACTCATTTCTGCAGCTTGGAAATGTAGACTTAGTTATTCTTGTGGTTTATCAGTGTGACCAAGGCAAGTTGTGATACTATTAGAAAACAAAAAAATCTCCTCTCTCACCAGGCACCAGAGCAAATTTTGCAAGAGACAGATCCAGAAGTATTCCTTGACTGCTCTAGACATCGTACAGTAAATAAGCTGTCTTTTACCTACGACACATATAGGAACCTATCTTTGTTTGCTAATAGACTACGTTGTTAATAACATAATGACATCCAGGGGAATTAGGGGGAGAAAAGTCAACCCAACTTCACGGTACTATGAAATTAAACTATTTTATTTTTAAAAGTAATAATAAACCCCCAAACAACTTTACAATACATGTGATTTTTTTAATTCCAAAATGTCTTAAGCATTAGCAATGTCAACTGCAGTGATCAGAACTGAAACTGCCCGAAGGGGAGTGGGGAGGAACAAATCATTATGGGAACAACTTCAGGTTTGCTCCAAAGGACCAAAAGGGAGGACAGACAGAAACACAATATAGTAGAGAGAAGAAAATGTTTATAGACAAAAAACTGGGGGAAAAGGGAGAGACATAACACATGGTGGTGGAAAGGACAATATTTATCACCAAAAAAATAGTATAACTTAGTATTTTGTTGGATTGCTATCTCAAGCCTAGCATTTGAATGACACAGAAAACATTTCCACACAGGAATGGAAATATCCAGGTTCCCCAGAAAAACATTAGAACATATTTACAGGTAGTTTTTCCTCCACAGATGGGTTTCAGAGTTTATGAGAACAGGGCAGATGCACCAAACCTCTAGCCCAAAAAGGGATATTTTTCTAAATAACTGTATTTCCTTGCACTTCTTCAATGTATTATATAACCCACATATTTATATTTAAATGCATTTACTTAAATATACTCACGGGCACAGACATACTTGTACACACACAGCTGATCAGGTCATCTGACCTTAGCTATTTTATTTTTTCATCTCCAGAAAAAACAACTTTTTGTTCGTATTTCTCAGGAGAAACAACGTAATACAGCAGTAGGAGAATCTCAGTGCTGAAACTCAACATGTGGTTCATAAAGCAGCATATCCTATTTTATTACAAAGAAAAACAAAGTAAGCATTCACACAGAATAAATGAAGTATGTTTAAATGCTGCAAAGCAAGGATGTATTGCAGAAATATGAAAATGAAAGATAAGCAGAAGGTATTCTTCGTATCTTCATTCAATTTGTGCATATATGTAAAAATCAGGACTGGAATTTCCCATCACTGTGAAGAATTTTAACTTCAATTGCACCTTATCCTTCTCATGCACTAGAGAGCAGTATGACAGGCTAGACAGAAATAAATGTTGTCAGAGAGAGAGAGAGAAGTTATTACCTTTATTGTATGCAATTGCAACCACTGTGAGACTTTGACCTATAAAGAGAAAGGAAACTAAAAGAAGTAACATGTAAGATGAAGCCCAGGATCCTATAATGGCATTTCCAAATTGACAGAGGTTGTCCTAAAATAATTTAAAGAAAAGTCATGTTTTCTTTGTTAACTTGCGGTTGGTATTAAATGCATTAAAGAGAAGTAAAATTCTTTTACCAGCCTAAAAGTCTTACGGACTCTTGCCAAAGATTACCTTTATAAGAAAATGAAAGTTTATCCCACTCTGCTGATTAGAGAGAACTGTTTTGTAAAAGTGCATCTTTTAGGATCTGGACTCAACTTATCCTGCCCTTGCAAAGGGACAGGGATGCAAGGAAGAAGTGCAGTATACAGTACGTTGACGTTCACAGTCTATTGCCTTGGCAGGTGTACTTCAAACAGCTTGAAACCAGTAGCGTAAAGAACTACATCCTCCAAAAGGAGCCCTAACTTTGGTTTTGGTGTTTCTGAACACACTGTTCTTCTACTGATAAAAGAAATCCTGCCTCCTTCCGTCTTAAAGTCCCAATTCAGTTTTGACTCAGTTACAAATTGCAGGAAAATCAAGTGATGCATTCACAGTTGTAAGAACGAACTTGGCCATCCCAGAGCGCTGCATACTCTCAAGTGTACTCAAATTGATGAATTTCTAGTGCTAAGATTTATTCCAGTATCTGAAACCAATGGATTTTTTTCACATTTAGCTTAAATAATGCACAGTAGTGAAATGTGCACTGACCACCCTTCCAATTTAAGATAGCCTCTACTATTCTCAACTGTTCTAATAAAATCAAGCTCTCAGTACCATGCTATTTCCATTCATTTACCATTTCTTCTAGATGTTTAAGAAATGCCTTTTATAGAACCTAAAACTTACCAATCTCTTAACCAGCAGCACAAAGATCTGCTCTGACCAGCAGGGAGAAATTCTTAGCATGTTAGAGGAAAAATTATTGCCAACGTTAACCATGAACAGCATCAACACAGCATATAAAAAACACAAGGCATCAATGTTGCTTGATCACCACCACTGTTTTTTGCTGTAATTTCCTTCTGTTTACTAGCTATGAAGCTTTGGTTTCCCCAAGGATCCAAAACCATGTAACTGCCCATCACACAAGCAGGTCATAGCAAGAGAGCATCTTAAAAATTCCCAGAGTTTTAATTTTAAATTTCTGTTTTAATTGTTTGAATATCAGTCTGTCTCAAGAAACCCGACATGTAGTCAAGGAACAGCTCAACTTGACAACAGCTTTCCCTTGCTCGTAGCAGTCTACACATCACCAAAACCACTCATAGCAACACAACGGCAATGTTATTCTTATTTTAGTAATCCCCATGTAAAGCACAGGCTTACGCCTCTCTCGTAGCTGTGCTCTCAGACTCTACAATTACGAAAGCCAAAATTACTTCTAATATCTGCCACCTTCACAGTTTAGGAATGCCAAACAGTCACAGGCTCTCGGCACGGAGCATATGCTCCAGCTCATCAACCCAGAGATTTTGATGGCAATAATCACAATAATTTCACAGTAACGGAAAATAAACCTTTACATACTCTACCATTTTCCATGTTACTGTACAAATTTTCCTGCTAGTTTCTAACTGTCACTTGTTCAGAGCTGTAAAATCTAACTGCTGGTACACAACGTTCCTGTCATAGGCCACTGAAATTTCCAGTTCTAAGCCCCAGCCTAGAAAGAGGTTGCCTGGCCCCAAATTCCACCTACAGAAAAGGTGTGACACCAACTACTGCCAGACTGGTCTTTGTATCTGCAGTGATCATGCCTAGGACTTCCCACCAGCTGCTGCCAGACTGGTCTTTGTATCTGCAGCGACCATGTCTAGGACCTTCCAGCTACCTGACAGCCTCACAGGAGATGCTCTCACTGTGCTGCCAGAAACCCCGGGCACAGGCAAACAACCCCCATGCTCTGAGCAGACTATAGCTCCTGGTGGGGAAAGGAAAACGTCGGAGGAATCCTGGATGTATGGCAGTGCTGGTAAAGGAAAAAGCTACCGAACAGGAACTTGCCATTTCTCTTGCTCTACCTAATCCGCATCTTCTTTCACCCAGCTGAAACCCAAGGGCGGCACAGTCAATTTTCCGTGTTTAAGTCAGTCCCATATGCATGTCTGGGGGGGGGAAAAGGGACATGTCTCTGGACAAAAGCACCTGTACTGATGCCTAAAGAAGGGCCAGTCACAGAAAACACTTTTCCAAAAAAATCTGAGATCAGCTACTGGTGATTTACAAGAAGTGGATTCCAGTGTCCAAACTGCAAAGTCACAAGCACGTTACCCGCAGGACCAACCTGAAAAGAAGCTAAGAACGTGTCTGAAGCCATTTACCAGCATCCCTGGAGCAATGCCATCTGCAGGTTACCTGGGCACTGAACTCTGTCTGGGCAAGGACTACCGACTCCTCGTCTCCTCCATGCTTTAAGCAGCCTCCCCTTCCTTCCCTACACTACACTAGTTATGGGGGCAGCCAGGGCAGCACTGCAGGGACCTGCAGCAGCAGTAATTTCTGTCTTCGGTGTGTATTGCAAAGTGCTGCTTTACTGGCACTGCTCACAGAGCAGTTGACACTGAAGGTAAAACAGGCGGGTACACACAGATGTATCCACTCTTCTGCCCAAGGTTAGCACCATGGTAGAACTTGCCTTGCAGCACTCACCCACACCCTCCAGTTGTCAAGGAAAGTAAACAAAGCCAGTAAACTTCATCTTGAGTCACTCAGAAGTAATAATTTCAAAGTCACTAGGCAGGACTGTTACACAAATAAGCGAACTTATCTGTAAAGATAGCAAAGACACCTATGCAGATCTAAAACTAAGTCACTGAGTTTAAACACGGTAGGAATTTAACTTATCTTCGTGTACTCTGCAACGTGATCTACCATTAGCGAAACTTGTCTGCCGCAGTTCAGTTTTTTTCCTTCTCAACTTTAGAGGCCAAAGGTAGCTCAGATGTTTTGGTCACGGGGAATATAAACAGTCAGCGGTCACATTTCCTTACTAATGGTTCTAACATCAATGTTAACAGGACCACACTTCAGGCATTCAATAAATTACAGCTTTTGCCATTGTCTTACACACTCAGCTAGAAAAGTAGAAATAAAAAATACTATATGCATACTGCATGGCTGATGCATAGCACCATATATACAAATGTCCTACACCGAACACAGCAGTAAAAACATCACATCAAAGTGACCATTTCTGTACGAATCACTGCAAATGCTCTCACTGGGATTTTCTATTGAATGCAGGGTGTTAAGGCCATTTTAAAATCCTCTCACAAACATGAGCCTTTAGCAGCACCCTCAGGACCCCAGCAGCCACTAGGGTTTTACCCACTTTCCCAAACAAAGGAGAGCTCTGCTGTGCAAATTACTCCCTTAGGGACACACTGCACAACCCCTCTGACTTAATTTTACTTCTTCAATAATACCACTGCAAACACACTGAATGCTAATAATAAATAAATTATTCAAATATTTGGTCTCTATGGAAGCACCACATGAATCATCTTCCTGAAAAGAAACTCCTGAAGAGATTGTCAGGTTCCCTTCGGGGTTGGGGGGGGGGGGCGGGGAAAAAAAAAAAAAAAAAAAAAAAAAAAGAGCAGATTTAAATAATAATGCAATCTGAATGAAAAGTGATTTATTGTAACAAGGAGATGTAGCAGCTTTGCTGTTAATTCAATAGGTTGATCAAAGGCTAGTCTCCAGCAAACTCAGAGCATGACTGTTACCACAGCTTCATAGAGGGTGGAACTGGAGGTTGGAGAAGCAAAATTTGAAGAGAAAACATAGTGACGTCAAAAGGTTCGGTCCTCTTCTGATGAAGACAGCTAAACTGGAACTAAACTGGACACTCAAACCTTCAGATCTCCACACAAAACAGTCATTTATGGAGTTAAAAGAGTCAGTTTCAAAGTGCGCCCCTAAAAGTAAGGAGTTTAAATGAAACTTCAATGAGAAAAAACAACCCCAAACCCTAAAACACTTCCCTGCAAAAGCTAACAAACAACACTGTTGCTTTTCACAGTTAGGTTCACCCTGTTGAAGGTTCTCCCATTAGTGGAGCATCAGAATATGATACAGAGCCAGTATTTTGTAGGCTGACAGTTCTGGACAGCGAGAAGCACTATTATTATCCTCATTCAGTAGAGCTGAAAACCAAGGAATTATAACTGCAAAGCAAAGAAAGTATTTAGATTCTTGGGGAACGTGAGATGCCCAAATACGCATTAGGGAACTAATGCTTAGCTGGATTTGGGCACAAGGGTCTTGCCCAAGGTTGTGTTACAGATCACAGCACCCAAATCTACCAATCCTAAGGCTGGACTGTCTTGCATCACTTTTTGGCCTTTCTTCTTATATTCATCATTGCATTTGAGTACTGCATAATATTAAGTTATCTGCAATATATATCCTACCTTGCCATGCTGGTTTTTCTTTGCACCTCTAGGTAGTAGAATACAGCAGAGCATTTATCTCCAACTTTGGTTTTCTTTTGAGGTGTAAGGCATGCAACTCTGAAAGTCAAATGCACACAAGTCTTACTGAATCTTCTCGTCTTTCAGCTCTCCCCTGGTCCTCCTCTCCTCACCCCCATTAGCACCAGTGGGTACAGACACCTTGTGTCCCAGGATGGGCTGCACCTCTCCCACATGCCCAGGACTTGCACCCGTCCTGCTCATGTGGTGGAAAGAGTAGATGAATGGCATTTCCACCAGAAGAAAGAAGCCTGCTGTGCCTGCAGGGACCCTCAAGTGTTCGTTGGTGGTTGCTGGCAAACACATCCTATTTTTTCACATTATTAGGGAGAAAATGTGTGTGGCTGCGCAGGAGTCTTCTCTTTGACAACTTGTGGCCAACTTCCATCTTGAAGGTAATGAGAACAACTCCTCCCGAACCTCTCCAGAGAAAAGACCGAGTAGCTGGTATGAGCAGTACTTGTTATCCAAGGAAATCAGTCCCTACTTGTTGTTATATTTTTATCCTAATGTCACTATTCACATAAAAAATTAGGCTGGATGTCTCCATTTATAAGAACAGACAATTACAATTTAGCTTTCACAAGGGAAACCAGCTACAGTTGCCCCCTTTTCTGCCTCCTTCTTGGTGGCTTATTTTCACATCAGCAAGTGCTTCTGTTCATAGCTAACACTTGGAAATGTGAAGTCCCAAATCTGCTCTCTCATTTCGTACTTTTACTCAAAGGACAATGGATTAAACAAACTGTTTGGTCATGTCAAAGATTCTCATGCTTATCAGAGAGGAAAAAGATCTCTGTAGAAATGTGTACGTGTGTTCATAAATGAGCTGGTTCCCCATCTTCTTCTGTAGGACTTCTCAGGTCTTGTCTGCCCATGTTTTGTACAAAATAAACTTTCAGAGTTAGGGATGCACTTATCTTGCTCTCTCAAATAAATTACCATTCTCAACCAAGAATAAAGCGATTGGTGTGCTTTGGCAATTTCCTTAAAGTCTCACATTATGGTCAGACATCTGATGTCAGTGCACTAAAACATGAAAGCCATCATTTTAGATTGAAGGCATCAAGATTTGGTATCTTGCCTGCAGCAGAAGTGCCCAGACTTTCCATTTCTACTCTGCAACAAACTCCAAAGTCACTGTCTCATGCTGGTTTTGGTGAAGACAGTATGTTCCAACTCTTTCCTGCCAGAGCTCCTCACAGGTGGTGCCAGCTACAGCCATGGCAGCTGGACCAAAGCAGATCACCCGTGGGCTGCTGGAAGCACCAGTCAGAGATGAAAGTGTCTCATACAACGCTTTCCCAGAGGAGAAGAGGCCCAGCCAGGCCCATGTAAGCATCCTATCGCTTGCTCTGTTCTGGAGCATGAGGATGCCTGTTCCCGGCAGCCAATGGCAGAGAGAGAACAGAGCAGTTTATCAGCTCTGGGGAAGACAATCCCTCCTTTCTCAGGCCCCCTCAGCCAAGTGGGATCGGGGGCAAACACAACTCCTCACTTCTCCTCTCCTGTGTTCTGCAAATGGGAAGGGATTTTTGCCAATCTTTTTCTCCATTCTAATTAAAAGATAATTGTGGCTTCAAAGGAAAGCCATGCAATCTGAATTCAGTTCACTGACTGCCACTATCCTGTTCACAGGTGTGAGTTTAGGTCTGCAGGACCTCTGGAGCAAGAGCTCATATCTTTGATTTGACATCCACGGACAGCAGTAGCAAACTGTACTGATCACCAGAAGAGGAAGTGGAGGACCTTGCTCGCACAAGAAAGCAGACAGCACAGCAGGGATCATGGCTGTACCTTCAGTTGGTTGGGAACTTCTGGAAGCAGCAATCCAAAGTGGACCATCTAGTCACAGCGATAAGGGCCATCTCTGTTTTCAGCTCCAACAGGAATAGGGACTGGATAACCCAGGTTCACTTTCCTTCTCCAGATGGTGAAGAATCACTGACCGTGCTACCATGAGGGCCAACTTCTTCCAGGCTTTGATGAGAAACTCAGGAGGCTTACCCAAGAATGACATTAAGCCTGGCAGATGTGTACTTGCCGTAAACCAGAGAAGAGGCATTGCTTTATGTCGGCTGCTGCCCAGTCATGGGGCTCTTTCACCTTCTGGGGCAACTCCTGCAGTTCTTGCCCTCGTTTCAGTCCCCACCACAGCACAAGAGCAGAGGCAGATCACCGTTCTCACTGCGCGGTGCTCTGCTTCCGTGCCAGCCGTGATTACACCCACAAGCACTTTCTTCTACGTACGCTTCCTTGCAACTCAGGACAAAACAAATTTGATATGAAAAGACATAATATGTTGGATTTACTTCATTAAAGCGCAAGGGCAAATAAGACAAAAAGGGAGTGGTAAGCTTGGTGTTTTTTTCCCCTCAAATTGAAAGTATCTTTAAGAAACAGAACCAAACCCCTCCACATCCCAGTTACATCTTACAGGTGGCACTCAGGAGCTGGAATTTACATAACTGCTGCTAAAACTTAATTTGGAGATGTGTTTTTAATTTATTCAGGGAAAATGTTAGACATGTTGAGAGCAAAATACGTTTATTATTACCACCGATCTGTAAGCAACTGCATCCTCAAGTCTGTAACATTAAGTACTAATACCCAAGACCAGAGCAGGGGCAACAAAACTAACCTTAACTGAACATGATGCATTAGTCTTGACGTTAATATAATTATGTCCCTACCTATCTCACTCAGTACAAGTTCCTCAAGAGTTTAGAATCTTTTCTAAATCTTTTCCACCATAAAGACTTTTTCCTGTCATACATTTTATTAAATAAAAACAGATGTGTTACAACAGCTGAGAACAGAAAAAACAGTGTGAACAATGGATCTCCACTCAGCAGGTTTAAAAAAATTAAGCGGTGATTGGAAACAAAACTACAATATGTACAAGTTACAGAAACTGACAGAAAAAGTAAAGTGGTAAGAGCAAAACCTGTTTTATCTGGGAATCCCAAACACTAGAATGCAGCAATCTCCACGGACATATATAAATAAGTTTTGAGAGAAGGTATCAGTCCGATAAGGCTGAAGGTGCTACCTAGATTAAGCTCTGCATGGGACTTCACAAGAAGACCGCAAGATACAAGGAGCAATCCTCACCTAGTAGAAGGAGCACAACATTTCAAAAAGCACCCAAGCAGGTGACTTACTCAACACAAAAAGTAAATTTATTGTGCATTTGTTTTGATTAGAGAGTTAACGGTAGGAACAACAGTACCATGATCCTCAAAATAGAAACTGAGGTAGCCATCTCATACCTAATAAAATCATAAGCAAAAAGAAAATGACATGTATGTATTTTGTTCAAAATTCTTCAACAAAGTACAAGCAAAGACAGACAGAAAGGAACAGAGAATTAATCCTGCTCATGTCAACGATGTTAAGGACACAGAACAGCTACAATGAATTGTAGCTTCCCTTTCTCTTCCTTTGCTATTTTGAGGTACACAGATAGCTGGTTTCTCAGATACCTTCTCTGGAGAGACATGTTAAATGCTATACAATGGTTAAGATCACTTTGCCAAATAGTTCAGGTATAAAATGAATGGAAACCAGGAGCGCCTACAAGTCTTTCTTGGCTAAAAAAAGTACTACTTACATTGTGGAATTTTTTCTCTTCATTCCCCAGACCAGAAAAAGAGCATTTTCCTTAACAACTCCGAAGAAATGAGGTGTGACAAGTGCACATGAATATCACATTTACTGAAATTTCAGAATTATTCTGTATTATTGCCTATAACACGCACTGAACATTCTTTTCAAATATGCAAAACATTTATCAAGTAAAAATAATTTAAAATCCCTTTGTTACCTAAACTTTTGCCAATCAAAAGGCAGTACTATAACTTGAAACCGATAATGGAGTCAATTTTTCACTCTCCTGTTTGCATTAAGTTGGATATAAGCACTGGAAAAAGAGACTTATGATGGTCATATAAGATAGGACTCAACAAACCTCTCCACCCCCTCATCTCACACCTCCCTGAACCCGCTACACAGGACTTCTGGAAAGCGACAGTCAGAAGCAGCAAAGAAGTAGATGCGCTATTTCCATGCAACCTGCTGAAGCCTGTAGGTGAAAGAGCTCATTGTAGGGAAAAAAAGAAAGACAGAAAGACAAAAAGAAAGAAAGGCTTGATTGAGTTATTTTCTTGTTTTAAAATTAAAACCAGGAAGTGTTAAAAGATGACTTTACTGAGGTTTTTCTTCACACTTTCTCATCCTTCCAACCTCTGTTGTATCATGCATATTAGAGTTCAAACTGGCTGCATTTTCCACTTGAAATGGCAACGCAGAATGCCAACTCAGTTAAAGGTCTGTTAGGCTTTGTCAGTTGCTTGAAAAGGCAGTCATCTCTCTCTTTTTCTCTATTTCTTTATATGCTGAAATGTTGTAGGCTTTTGGGTTTGGGGTTTTTTTCCCCAATTTGGAAGGCAGAGGAGGGCAGAGGAGAAGAGAGTGGAGAACAGCGTACTCTTCTTTATTGGGAGAAGGCTTTAAACAACAAGTGAGATAGGAAGGACTACAAAATAGTTGCTATTAATTCCTGGATATCTTGCGTCATAAGAAGAGGTAAAACATTTGTGCCATGCAGACTTTACAGAGTAGTTTACGTTTTATGAACTCAAATTACAAAGACTATATATGTGCAGGTACATTTTTAAAACTGGAATTGTTGAACAACTGAAAACAAATCACACATATCCATTCACAATAGTTTATTTTTATCCTTAAAAAAAATAAAAATAATCTAATGCTTTCCATTAGGAAGGGCTGCAAAGGTAGCAGATCTACCATACCAAGACCAAAGCCAAAAGCTGTCAAACTCTACAATTTATACCATCTCCTAGTGTTCAGAAATAATCCAAATGCTTTAATGTATTTCAAATTTGTTTGAACAAATCTCAGCATAGATATTAGGTAACAGAATGATGCAAATTCTTAGATACGTGCAAGGAATCAGTTGAAAAATATTCTTGGTGCATTACTTTGAGGTGTTGAAGGTGAGCAGTACTGCCTGCCAATTATTTGCTTAGGAACCTAGCTGTGAGTAAGGCTCCATCCTATGTGATTTGGCTAAATGTTCCATAGAACATTACACAGCATTTTCTGCCAGAAAGGCCAGAAAACTCTTGGCACCAGGAGAACGAATACAAAACTGAGACACTTCATAGACAAATACTTGGAAAGACCATAAAATCATCCTAAATGGTGTAAGTTACTTTTGCACCATGAACAAACGCATGCAGTCTCGGGAAGGAGCCTTCTGTGCTCCCAAGACACTTCTAAGAAGAGCAACGGTAGTTCCATGCACTCAATGGCAGAAATATAAACACACTTAGCAGTGAATAATGATTTTTAGAAGTCTGGTAAGATAGACTGAAAATCTTCAACTATCAAAACTGCATATACCTTCTGTTTATACTGTCCATCCCATGGAAGCAAGATATTTAACATTCATCTATGAATATAAGCACCCTTAAACGTGGTAGGTTTCTTGAGACAAATACTCTGCCACTGTTTTCCCCACTACAGCACTGCTACCTACCTTCAGGTACATTTTGCTATCCGCACAATTAGGGAGTAAAAGAAAGACTCTCTCTCAAAAAACAACCTTATTTCATCCAGAGCTAAAAGCAGTGTTCCTGGAACATTTCTTTCTGGGCAGTCTTTATCCATGTAAAGGAAGAAAAAAAGAAAAAGAAAAAAGAAAGCCACCCTTTGCCATATTTTACAGTAAGCAAATTAATAATCTGAGAAAAGAAAAAGAGCAGCAACTTTCATAGGCTACACTCACTGTATGTAGTAAATCGTCATTTTCAAGGCACCAGATGCGCAATAAAGGAGACAGGTTAAAGGAAACAAAAAACATTTGGTTACTTGTTGCCCAGTGAGTATTACAAAAGCTGTGCAATTTGCAAGAGGTATTTATTAAATAGAACAGTTACTCCAAGAGGTAGCATCCATCACCTACCTTGTAGAAGGGCTCCATTTCTCTTGAAAAAGGTGCTTCCTGGCCAAATGGGCGGACCTGATGTGCTAAAGGTAATAAGAAATAAGTGTAAAGAAAATCACATTTACATTTAACAATTGTAAGTTACTATTTGCATGAATTCTGTTCTGCTTTTAAAGCTAATGTAAATCATGGCATTTTTGCCTTCAAGCAAGGGTCTAAAATTTCATGTTAAAAATAGGTCAATTTGATTCAAGATTCACATTCTCTTCATAAAGAAAAACCTCCTCAGTAAAGCACACACCCACAGTCTCTTAGACTAAGAGAGAAAAAAGCAATTTGGAATAAATGATTAAAAAAAACCCACCAAATCAATGTCAAAAATATTTACTGAATTCTCAGTACAGCAAAATATACGCCTTTTCCCAAACCCATCTGCTAAAAACCCAGATGCTTTATGGCTTTTATTCAGCCGTAGCAACGTGCCACCCCAGCTAACGCATCAACCTGGAAAAGCCCTGGCCAGACGCCGGGTGGTTTCTGTGCTTCCAGCAGAGCACTTCGCCCACCAAACCCCCTCACGCAGGCAGAGGTCACCCCACAGCATCAGAAATCACACCGCTCGACGAGCTATCCCGCGAGCACCAGCATTAACGAAGCCTGGTCTTTGCCATGCATGCCTGCCTGGTGGCCACGGTGGCTCCCAAGAGACCTCCAACAGGGTGGTGGCTGTGGTGGGCCCTGGGGTGCCGGGCATGCGCCAGCATCCACCTGCCCTGAAGCCCTTCACTCAGGCCACCACCAGGTCCCTCTGGGCTTTGCCTCCTGCTTGTACAGAGGCTGCCCCAAGGTAATGGCCTCTGGGGGTTGTCTCCTGTGACAGGTGTGGCTGAAGGCAAAGAACGCTGGAAAGGGAAGAGGAAGAAGAGGAGGGAACATCGGTATGATCCTCTAGACCTTGTTTCCTTTGCTGCCTCAGAGCTGCCCCACTGTGCTGCAGGCAGTAGGATTGTGGAGCACCCACTCCAACAATGTGCTGTGCCGGAGAGCCGGCGAAGATGGGAGGCTGTAAGGAAGCACCCGATGGCCACCCATGCCCCTGCTCTCCTGCAAAGGCACCGGAGCACCGCTGCACCGACCCCACCACACCAGAACAGCTCTCCTGCCCACGGCAGCTGCCCCGCAGCCGCGTCTGTCGCCAGAAGGACCAAACTTCCCGGACATAAAAGGTAACCTTGCTCTTTTCTTAACAGATGAGTGTTGGCCAGGCACGGTACAGCTCACCCTCCCCAGGGAAGGCGAGAGGCAGAGTGCTGCCACTGCTCTTGCTGCCTGGGGAGTCCTCGACAGGAGAGACACTACCTGTAGGAATTCACCGACGGCATCCCAGGGCTCAGGCGCAGCAAGTATTTTAAAAGCACAGTACCCAGGGGAAATAACTAACAACATGGAAAAGACTTGTTGCAGCGTTCTCAAGTGTCCTGGTGTGAGCGACACAGGACTAATTTCTTTCCTAATGCTTGGGAAAGCTGTATTTGTGGAAGACTCTAGTGTCTGAATTAGTGAAGATATTTACTGTACAGCCAGCCATGGTGTGTGGGTTTCAAGGTCTCAGTGTTTTCGAGCTCGCCAGGTGCAGGGATGAGGAGGAGTGAGACTTGGGCACTTGACCCAAGCTGGCCAACAGGATTATTTCACACCATGAACGTCACATTCAATACAAATTAGAAAGTTTGCAGAGAAGTTCTTTCTCTTCCTTGACGGAGACGATCCAGAGGACTTGTTGCCCCAGTGCCAGACCCCTGAGACCTTCCCTTCCTCCCGAAACCATAGCAATCGCAGTGTCCGACATTTACTGTCCTGTGCTGGGAGTGCACAGCTTCCTACTGATAGAATGGGCTGAGTATAATCCTTGTATATTTTATATCTGTATCAGGATCAATACTGGTTCTTTAGTATTATTAATGTTAATTACTTAGTCTTAATCTATTAAATCTGTTTACATTTCAACCCTTGGGTTTCATTTTTTTTCCTGATTCCCCTTCCTCGGTAAGGAAGGGGTCACTGGGTGACAGAATCATTGTTTAAATGACAACAAATTGTTGTGAGTTCCTCAAACCGTAACATCAAGGCAGGTGGAAAAGACAGATTGCCAGGGGGTCATTCCTGTACACATGAAACAGGTTTCAAAGTGCTCTAAAGCTTGAAGACAATCATAGGTATTTTAAAACACTAAGCTTTTATTGAAATTAGTATCATGAAACTCTGCTATCAATATGTAAATAGCTGTCCTATGCCCAAATTTGAGCACAAATTAAAGGCAAGAGACTAAATATCATTCAGTAAGATTACTATAAGGCACTCTGCCTTTTTAAAGTAATCCACGTTCCTCTTTGGATGCAAAACGTGAATCAAGCACCACACGCCATTTCTGTTCAAGATTACTTTTGTCTCCTCTTTTGAGTTGACTACCGCTACACAAAATGCAATGAAATGGAAAACAGATGTTGTCTATTACATTGACAGCATTAGGAAAGTTCTGATAAAATGCCATATACATAAGAAACACAATGCTTTCACAATTATTCTGCAGAGACTCTTGTGCTAATGTATAAAAAAATTCACTGTGTTAAAATACAGACTGTAAAAGGATCCAAAGCAATTACACGAGTAATAAAAGCGTTCGATACTTCTGAGTAAAAAGGGGAGTTGAAAGAGAGACAGAGACACACACCAAAATGACCAAAAAGAAGTTAAGTAGGTCTACATTCATAAGTGCTGGAGTGTGCTGGGGCATGTGCTCGCCTGAATGCGCACACTCACTTCATAGGGCTTAATATAACCAATTGTTTGCGCTCCTTCGAGTGAGCGCCAGCTCTTCAAGTGTAGCTCCTCAACTCACATGAAGGTCAAGAGCTGCTGAGGGTAGTCACACTCCTGTAGGATAGACCCACAGTCTTACAATGCATCGGAGTCCAAGATCACCTCTGGGACAGGACCCATCAAGCTACAAGTGGAAAGCCGTAGCGTAGTCTTCATACTGCACAAATTTGCCACAGAAATCACAGTATGGCAACTATATACTTCTCAAAAGCCCAAGAAAAAAAAAAAAGGTGAAATTATGAAATGAAGACATGGAATAAATTCATTCTTAGGCTGCCATATGCCTGTACGTAGTTGGAAGAGGGTTAAAGAAAGGAGAGGGAAAATCATACATATTTGAACAGACAAAATGTCTCCACTAGAGAAACAAAGCCATAGTGATTTATCTCATTTTCCAACTTGAAAAAAGGCCCAAGGCTCTCATAAAAAACTCCATCTGATTCAGCACAAACCCACATGAACTGAGAAAATTAACTATGCCTTCCCAGGGAAGGAAGCTAAAGAATTCAAGCATGTAAATAATATACTGCAGTGACCGGTCAAGCCTTTCAAACAACAAACTTCGGTGCTTGCAAGGCTTTGCTGAAATTTAGCTGTGCCTGTTCTATGGTGGATAAATTCTCTTTCTGTTCTCAAACTTTTGCACGTGAAGCCTCAGATGGTATTAATTATTAAAACACATTTCAAGTTGAGAAATGACAGAGTTAAACTATCTCTCACTTTAAAGTGTTCAAAAGCTGCCTTCTCCCTGTTCCAGATTAAGCAACCATTTGACAAAGTTCATTCTTCTAAAGACCATCTATAACAAGAAAAAAAATTTGGTCCATCCCAGGGATTTTTTTCAAATGAATTGTTTCTTCAATGTAGTCTGCAAGCTACTGGAGAAGAGTGACTTGTTCTCCTACAGAAGTCACAGCATATTCTATATTTAGGCAAAATAAAAATGTAAAATCTGGTTTTAGAAATTTCTTTTGTAATCAACACACGCTGTAAGATTAATGTTTATGCAATTAGCATTATTGATGGCAGAGTTCTTCCACAAACTTATCAATTAAATACACTGACTAAATACTTCATTTCTAATAAAGCCACACACAGCTACTAGAAGAAAAGCAGTAAGTAGTTTGAACTTTTATACCAGTGCAAAGAAACATGTGGCCTTATGCATTTTTGTAACGTACAGGTTTGGGCTGACTTAACTCCCAGCAGCAGAAGAGCACAGGGCCCTTGGGGAGAAGGGAAGGGGTGAGACGGGCTTGTATCAGTCATAAAGAGCTGACATTTCAAACTAACATCTTGAAAGAACATGAATTAGTACAGTTTATGAGTAAGACAACATGCGAAACACCAACAGGCACCTGCCAAGGACCGTTGGTTGGATTTGCAGAAAATACTGTCATTTCAGGCTACTTTCAGCCAAAGGGATACCCAGGCCACAACAGTATTTGCAGCAAATGGCTAAAACGGGATCCAGGGGTGCAAGTTCACATCCACGCAGGGCAAGATCCACCTCTCCCTGAAGCACAGCCATTGCCACTGCAGCATCCATGCACCACCACAGGCAGCAAATGAAGTATTCCCAGGCTTGCTGGAAACCCACAGCTGGGAGAACTGACTGTTTAACCCACGAGCATCTGCTCGTGTGAAAGGAAATACCTGGAACTAGGATCAAACCCAACCTTTCCTGGGGATTTGCTATTGATTTTTAACGACAAGTGGGACTCGGTTTCCAACCAAGGCAAGCGATGAACTCTTTTTTTCTTCTGATGACACCACCAGTAGGAAACTTCATTGTGCCGCAGGGCCCCGGGCATGGGCAGCCACCTGACCACGCGCTAGCAGGGATTTTTCTGAAGGAAGGCTTTTCCATAGGAAAATGTTGCTTTACTGAAATCTAAAACATTCCATGGGAATGTGTTGATTTGGACACTGCTTATGCTGGAAAGCAGGCTGACGTGAAGGCTGGCCAGCCAGCGAGGGTTCGTGGCAGCCAGCCAGCCCAACCAGAAGCTCCCAGGGCATACAGAAGCAATAATGCATGTGAGCCCTCCCCGATTAATTATTTCTACCGAAATGTACGCCGCACATTTATAAAAAAAAAAAAGATTTTTAAAAGGTGCATAGGCTTCGGCAACTTAAAAATGGAAATATAAATCCTTTGTCTTCTGGAATTCACATTAGAGCAAAGAGACGACAGTTCTTAAAGCCAAGCGCTAAAAAAAAGCCAGGGTATGAATTCTCTCTCACAGTTGCAGTATTTCACAACTATGCCAAAAACTCTCACAGGCCTCTTTGTCAGAGAGGCCTGATTAATAGATTTAAAAAACCCAAACAACTAAAAATTCAAAACAAATTCAATTGTGTGGGACTACACGCCACAATTAATGGATGATGAAAACACAGAAGAAAGGCAATAAATACAGGCCAATGACTGTGTTACCAACTATGTCCAGAGGGTGATGGTAAGCAAGAGGACACAGAAAGGGGGGAGAACAAACAAACAAACAAATGCCCTCTACCCCCCACTCCAAAGGCCACTGAAGCATGGAGCTATTAGCCCAAAGGAGGAAGGCTCAGCGGGGAGGCAGGGAAGATGCTCCACACACACCTTGGCCCACCACAGCCAAGAGGTGGTGGGTTTAGCTACTGGATCACAGCTGGTGCCAGAGCACACCCTGGCTCTCAGGAAAGCTCGGAATACAGGGCAGGACAGCGCGGGAAGGGGCAGAAAGATGAAACTGTGCCTGCTGTAAGCTAACAAAGTTCGCACACAATATACCCAACGCAGAGCCTCCAGTAAGCAAACAGTTGCTAGAGCACAAACAGGCTGCAGTGACACAGAGGATCTCCTCTCCAGCTTTACCAGTGGCAAAAACGATGGGCACAAGCAAAGATGACTGACTGAAACGCCTCTACATGCAGCTCAGCCCACGGATTTTGCTAAAAGCTGTGCAGAAATACAACTTTTCCTCTCCTGACAAGCGCAGTAAGCTCGCAGTAATGCAGACAAGTGGACGGGACAGCACCCAATTCACGGTGATCACCACCTTTTGCCCCCAGGGTTGACAGCAGTTATCAGGACACCACTATAACTGCAAATTCCCAGGAGCAGAAGATACAGCTGCCAGATGAAGGGAATGAAGGTACTGCTGTACCTGCATTGCAAGTACTCCATTACCAACCATCCACAGCATGAAATACTTCACCTACACCTCTGACAAACAATGAACTACAGGAAATGTCAATGACACCAAACCCAGAAACAACAAACCATTTTGTCAAAGAGGAACCAGCAGAACATCTTGCAGGTATAGAAACACACCTCTGAAAGCTTCTGAAAAACAATGATACCACAATTATTCGTATGTTCTAGTTGCTGGGGTAAACAGCAGCTGTAGGTGCCTTTATCTGCCTGGAGCCCATGAAACCCTGTACCTAGCGGCAGCAGGGAACGATGCTCTTGAGAAGTACATTCAGCTCCCGATGCAGACTGTTATACCACACAGTATATAAATGAGTGTCTAACTAAGCTGGAAGATCGTAATTTTTACCATTCCTGGAGAATTAAATTTAGGATGGGATGGTAACTGGGAAAAAAAGCTTAAGAAGTGTACTTCTGTGGGAATAGAGCATTGCTGCCGGAAGATGAATAGCACTTCCTCAGGGCAGTCAGCCTGTGTAAGGCACGAGAAATATTCACGACTCCGGCAGCAAGCAGCCCTCTTGGCTCCCACGCCGCACAAGCGCAGCCCGCAGAGCCACTGCCGCACGGCACGGGAGGAGGCCACTCCGTCCAAACCACACTGCCACCGGCTTGCAGAGCCAACACAGGACAGACGGCGTCTCCTTCTGCCTGAGGACTCCTCTAACGCTTGTCTGCTCTTCGCTGCTTGCACCGGAGAGCTCAGATCCTTCTGCTGCTGTTATCAGCTTCATTTTTTACACTCAACTTTAATGCCATTAGTGGACACGGGCTAACAAGACCACTGCACTGCAAAAAGGGGTTAATGCTCCACACCCGGGTACATAACCATAGTTGTATTAAAGAATTTATCACTCCTCTCATAAATTCTGAGCAATACAGAAGCATTCAGATACCAACTCACCTCCAACACATGCGGTTTGTTAACAAGGAAAAAAAAAAATTATAATCCCTGCCAGCAGCTTGCTGGCAGTTAATATCACAATTAGTGATCACCTAGCAACAGGCAAGCAAACTTCCTCTCCAATCAAAGGGAAAAAACCTCTACTAACCTGGGCTAATGACAATACATAAAAAGTATCTGGAAGGTGTATGTTAAGGTATTTCCTGATTTTAATGAAAAGTGATTACTATAGAGATTTTAAATATATAAATCCATTACTCCATCTTCTCGAATTTTCCATAACTGACAAAACAGCATTCTTAAAGAGATTTATGAACTCACAATACTAATTTTTAATTTATGAAGGCTGATCTAATATTCTGGTAATGCTTCTCTTTCCTCTGCAATTCCCTCTTTTATTGTCTCTCAGTATCTCTCACCTACTGCGACATGTGGGATCGAGACTTTAAGCTCCTAGGTGGAGTCTTTCCCGGTTTCTCTAGGGTGTCTAACACATTTTCAAGCGAATAATAAAATTTTGATCTCTTGCACACTCTAAATGAGTTTTCTATATGACACGACTGCCAGAGGGATTACATCTAAATTTTTATTAAAGACAAAAGAAAAGTTGCTCAGGAAAGACATTCATGAATGGAACACCTGAAAATAAAATTTAATGTTATTTTTTGAAAGATGAAGTGGAAAGTTGGCCAAATCTTTACGTTCTCCAAATAGCCAAAGCTGTTCTTCTGCCACTGTCTGCACTTAAAATAAGTAATTAAGCAAGAAAAGAGAGTGAAAGAAAAAAAAAAAAAGGATTAAAAAAGCTTCTCAAATTTCCAGAATTAGGGATAAAAAGGGCAGTTCTTAATTTCAAGAAAAACATGGTCATGTGTCTTCTGGAGACCATCAATGACTCTGCTGTGGTGCTAAAAAGCAGCTCTCACTGCTGATGTGATAGATGAAGCCTTCTTGTCCCCCTGGTGAGACCCTGTAGCCTTCAGCCAGAATTTTGGACTTTGCCGAGAGCTGAATGCATGTTTATGAACAACAATGGAACATTTGTTCTTTAAATAAATAAAAAAATCCTAATTTCTACAGAGAGTTGTTGTTTTAAGAGAGATGGCTATTTCAGGTATGCCAGCCACGGTGCAAAATGCAAATTTCTCACTAATCTGTGTTTAAATATTTTAATACATTTATTGTGAACACATTAGAATTCTAGGCCAAATACTGAAATAGGAAAAAGTCCAGATATATTTGAAAATTCATAGTGAGACAACTGTCCCATGTTACTTTTAATTTAAGAAGATTTGTCTCCATTGGGAAATGGGAGATGCCGGCTATCAGCCTCCAATTCTAATTCTGCCTCTACCCCTGAATCACACAGTGACTTCAGGCAAGTCACTTCATCCTTTCTGTCTACATTTTATTTTTCTTCTTTCGTGTTGAGACCAGGAATACGTTCTTACCGACACGGTCTACATATCTCTGGGAGGAATAAAGAATTGTTAAGTAACAACACAATAGCTGAGGGAATAGCCTTTTGAAGTGCATGTAGTTAAAAAAGGAACAACACAGCTCACTTCTGGAGCATGGGTTGCTATTTGTTCCCACTTTCCTGATTTTGAAGTAAGGAAAAACACTGCAGGTTACTTCACATGATGTAGTGCCGTGTTTCTCCTTATTTCACAACTGCTATTAAATGGTTCCTAGACTATCTATCACTGGATGAAAAACTGGTGGCTGTCAAGCTGGGGAAACTTCAGTTATCTAAACTTGCTCATGCGCTGCGGAGCGTGCCTCTGCCAGCTCGTGCAGGTACTGCAGGTCAGTCCCCTGAAGCCCCCCTGAACAGAAGACCCCGTTTCAGACAGCCATTGGCCTCTAAGACCACAGAGGACTGTGGCCCGTTTTGGGCCATAGCAGCATCAAATGCTAAGCAGTCCAGCAGGGAGAAGTTTGATTCTCTTTTATTCTACAAAATCAGAAATGGACCGCTCCAGTTTTCTGACGATAGCCTTCATTTGCTGCAAAACAAGCAAGGGGGTTCATTTCTGTTTCGGTTTGACTGCATTAGAATTGCACTGGAAGAAAAAAAAAAGTTGTTAATCTCAGATTCCAGAAAATAAATGAGTCCTAGCAATTGCCTATATCTAGGCTCACCTTCATTTTCAACCTGACGTAAAGAGTCTGCTTTGACAGCTAATGCTACAGCACAGACAAGGCTCTAGAGAACTTCCACGCCGATCACCTGAGCCACAGTGAAACTGCAGAGCTGCCGCCCAGGCACAACACTATAAAGCTCTACTAAAAGAAGCGTTTCTCCCAAATTGAAACTGATTAAATTTTTAAAAAGCCCAAGGTCACTCAGCTGACTTCTGTTATTCTAGTCCTGAATTCTCCGTTTATTATTTTTGCAGAACTTCAAACAGCTTTGCTGGTAGACCTGCCTGGATTTCATAAATACTTTCTAGACGAGGCTCCCACTCACATTTCTAACCATGGTTTAACCACGGCCTGTCAGTCAGTCAGACTTGTGGTTAATGATACACATCTCTGCTACAACAGCTTGTCACCCATTAGTGAGAATACACTGCTTGTTAATTTTAAAGACACCAATGTACCTTGAACATGCACAAAGTTATAAACGTGCACACGCAAAAGGACAAATCTGATCTCCAATGAAACAGAAATAGACAGGAAAAAGGAAAGAGAGGCCTTTAAGTCCCCAGCACAAATGCTTCAAGTCGCTTGCTGAAATTCTTGTTTATCCGGTATGGTGCGATTCCCCATTTCACCAATTTAAGTACTAAGGAAACTCAAAACTAAGCATGACCCGGAGGCTGCTGCCAGGATGAACTCCCCCTCCACCGCTTGCTCAAAGCCAAGGCGCTTACCAGCTGAAATTTTCCATACTTGGTCTTTCTCATTAATCTTGAATGAATGTGGTTCAGATGATTCAGAACTAATCTGGCTTCTGGAATTACAGCAGCGGAGGACAAAACGAATGTTTAACCTCTCCCCTGGAACATTTAACCTCTCCCAGATGCTGAGGGTATTTTTCCCTGGGAAGCTTAATGTGCTTATAGGCTCCGCGGCACTGCAGAGGAGCGTGCCGAGATTTGCAGTCATTGGCCCGTACACCAAAGTGTTTGATGCAATGTCAGAAAGTTACGTAAAAGCAGAAAATATGATGATAATAGTAACAAAACAGAAGTCAAGTACTCATGTATTTGGAAAGTTCCAATTAAATTTTTTGATTAATCTCAATTGTACCTTTTCATGCATACCTGCTACATGAGTCCTGCATTCAGTGGTCACACTCTTATCCCCCCAGAAGATCCGTGCCTGAGGATCACACTGCACAGCGTGTAAGGTGCTCAAAACATGAACAACAGTCAGATTGCGGGTGCTTCTATCACCAACACAAAAGTTTAATGCACAAACATCAAGTTATCCCTAGAGATACATTTTTAGAAATAAGCTGCTAAGGTCTAAAAAAATTTAGTATCAAAATTTGTCACTTTTCACTCATTCACATTCCTGTTTGAAGCACTCAGAGCTGTATTTTACGGATGGGGAAGGGACAGATCAACACACACATGAAACTACAGCACCTAACACGCGCGTGTTCTACCTTGCAGTCTGGGTCTACAGACGTAACAAAAGAGGGAAGCAAATATAGTACTTTTTGCATTCAGAAGCATTGTAGGGACTTCATCTAGATCAATCTTCCCACCCACAGAGCTACTGTTTTCATTCACAGAAAGGAAAACACACAGACAGAGCTAAGAGCGTACCTCCAGAAGAGCCAGTAAACAGTGGCAGACCAGGAGCAGCCCCCCCGGACACGCCACCTCCCTGTTCCAGGCCCCTGCTGCCAACCCACACTGCTGCTGTGTTGGGGCTCCTCATTCCTGACTGACACTAGTTGCACCTCCCAGAGCTCAGTCTTTTCTAAACATATCCCAAACGCCTTAGGCTGGATGCAAAGGAAATGAAAAGCAGAATTATAATATACTCTCCACTGTACAGTGAATATAAAGCAAACACTGCAAGTCTGACCAAATTCTATACTATCAGCCCAATCCAGTCAGGAGAAGACAGGAATTTTCCATTTTTACCAGAAGAGCCTTCAACTCAACAAAGCCTCAAATTCAAGGGGCAGAGCAGATGCAACCTCCCGGGTATTTACACTGTACAGCTTCTTCCAAAATGAAGAAACACCTCTGACCTGTGGTTGGGAACTGCACATGATCTGCAATTCTCTGGTCTCCAGAACAAGAGCACTCCTAGTTATTTTTACAGTAACAATAACCACAGCACCCAACTTCCGGTATCTTCTACTTAACATTTTCAAACCAGAGCTACGAAATAATGAATTCCACACATTCTGCAAATCTAACTGTAAACAAATACTCAGAGGACTTCATTTTGACTCATTTTTAAATTGCCTTTAGCCACTTTCATCTTAGCAGAAAAATAAACCTCCCACCTGTAATGGGAAATAAAATTAATTGTGCATCTTTATCTCTAATCCGTACCTCTCCACGCAGCTGTTCAGCCTGTTGAGAATACTAACGTTGTCCTTAATAATATTCTAATCATTTTCTCAAGTTACAATATTACCTGCATGAATGAAGGAACTCAGTAAGGAGAAGAAAAGCTGACCTTCACATAATTTATATCAGGAAGTCACCCCTCTACCTTTAAGCCAGTGATTCTTTATATGACTGATGAAGCTGCATCTCTACCAAGGAGACTACTTTTCCAGAAACTTGTCTTACAACATCATTATTTCAACAAATCTTGTCTTCCCTGGTGGAATTTGTGATCTGGTATACATTTCCCTCCATTTGCTGCTTCTCCTCAGCTGCTTGTGCAGAAATTGGACGTGACTCAGTAAAGACAGGGCTTAAACACTGCACTTCACTCTGGGGTTCTCAGCAGAAAGCAGAGGTGCAGAAATAAAGGCTGTATGAGGAAAGGTGAAGGTGGGCAGGCAATCGTTTTTTGACGAGATACTGGTTTCTGCACCTCTTTTATCTGCTGTGACTTCATGTGCAGAAGGTTGAAAAAAATCATTACGAACATGAAAAAGTCACAAAAAGTCACAAATATTTAACTTTACTGTTTCTGCACGGTATATCTAAACAGCAGTTTGGTAACAACCTTCTGCCAAAACACAAAGCCTAGAAGGAGAGTCTAGGCCATTCACTCTCTCTTGATAAAGCTCAAAAAAGTTAAAGAATAAAACCAAACGTGACAATCCAGCAATCCTCTGTGCCCCTCACCAAACAGCTCTGGTTTATCAGGCAGTGGAGGAGAACGCAAGCTCTCTCCTTGACCAGCCAAGAGGTTCTGGGAGGTCCATCCGTTGGTGGGCAACCCCAAAACCCAAGGTACTTCACTAACGAAGAGCACAATCTTTGCGGGCACCAAAAGGAGTCGCTAAGGATGAGCGTGGTTGTCCGTCAGATACTGTGTAATTCTGCTTCCAGTTGAATCAGTGTCTGCCATGTGGTTACAAAAATTCCTCATTAGTATTAACTAGCAAAAATATGTTCATGAGTGTATGTGCACTCTCACTCTCTCTATGTAATTAATCCCTGGAGTAAAGCTGTTCCTTGGATCATCTCAAATATAGAAAATCAATGAGTTAGCTTACAGGAAACAATTAATTATGGTTCACTGGTGTTTAGAAAGAGACACTGACACCCTGACATCCTCAGATAGCATTCGTGCCCTCTAAAGCAGCAAATCACAGAAAGCAACAAACTATGCTTTTCAAACATCAGATGACCTCAAGCTTGCTCGTTCTAGTGAAATGATACTCATCGGTCATAAAATGAATGGGACATAACCTTTTAAACATTAAAGAGGCGATTAATTTATAGCACATCCGTTTACTACAACCAATTAAGCAGAAATATTTTCTTCACGTGTTAACATAACTTCTGACAAATCACGGGGTGGGGGAAATGGAACAAACGACTTTGCCAAACCATTCTAGTTAATTCTCATGTTGGTGGTTTCATTGATATTCAAGTCCTTTTTTTCAGTGTCATATACAGTGCATCACTGAATTTTCCCAATACTCAAAGGACCGAAAATAAACAGGCATAAATTGGAAAGCAGCAAGCCCAGCCATTGGCAGCACTGAACCAGCCAGCCAGCTGCCTCTGCTGGGTGCAGCAAATACCACCCGCGGCTCTCAGTTCAACTGGAACATGCTCAACCACCTTTTTAGAAATCCCTGGGCCTAAACTGTACATCACAGAAACATGACTTGAAGTGAAGCAGGACTTGGATGGTATCAGCAGAAATCGTTGTCAACTCAGTGCACTCTTTACCCTCTTCAAACCATTTCTGCTGACCTGCAAAGACGACTTGCCATTCTGTCTTCATTGCCAACCCCTGCCTAAACTGTCTCCTCCTCCACATTATCCCCTTTGTTGAATCCCTTTTGGGTTTTATTATTGTCTTTCTTCTACTTCATAAAGTTTATGGTTCCCATAACATCCTCATAGGAAAGCTTAGGAAGTGTGGGTTAGATGAGTGGACAGTGGGGTGGATTGACAGCTGGCTGAACGGCAGAGCTCAGAGCGTTGTGACCAGTGGGGCAGAGTCTAGTCGGAGGCCTGTAACTGGTGGTGCTCCCCAGGGATCAGTACTGGAGCCAGTCTTGTTCAACGTATTCATCAATGACCTGGATGAAGGCATAGAGTGTACCCTCAGAAAGTTTGCTGATGACACAAAACTGGGAGGGGTGGCTGACACACCAGAAGGCTGTGCTGCCATTCAGCGTGACCTGGACAGGCTGGAGACTGGGGCAGAGAGGAACTATATTAAGTTCAACAAAGGCAAGTGTAGGGTCCTGCACCTGGGGAGGAATAACCCCATGCACCAGTACAGGTTGGGGGCTGACCTGCTGGAAAGCAGCTCTGCAGAGAGGGACCTGGGAGACCTGGTGGACAACAGGATGACCATGAGGCAGCAATGTGCCCTTGTGGCCAAGAAGGCCATTGCCATACTGGTGCATCAAAAAGGTGTGACCAGCAGGTCGAGGAAGGTCATCCTCCCCCTCTGCCCTGGTGAAGCCACATCTGGAGTACTGTGTCCAGTTCTGGGCCCCCCAGTTCAAGAAGGACAGGGAACTACTGGAGAGCATCCAGTGGAGGGCTACAAAGGAGATCAAGGGACTGGAGCATCTCTCTTATAGGGAGAGGCTGAGAGACCTGGGTCTGTTTAGCCTGGATAAAAGAAGACCGAGAGGGGATCTTGCCAATGCTTATAAATATCTAAAGGGCGGGTGTCAAGACGAGGGGGCCAGACTCTCTTCCATGGTGCATGGCAACAGGACAAGGGGAACGGGCACAGACTGGAACACAGGAAATTCCATCTCAACATGAGGAAAATCTTTACTTGGAGGGTGACAGAGCACTGGAACAGGCTGCCCAGAGAAGTGGTGGAGTCTCCTTCTCTGGAGATACTCAAAACCCACCTGGACACGTTCCTGTCCAGCCTCCTCTAGGTGAACCTGCTTTGGCAGGGGGATTGGACCAGATGATCTCCAAAAGTACCTTCCGCCCCTTACCAGCCTCTGACACTGTGATTTTGTACAGCCTTTAGCATCTCAGCACGGGAAAACTTCACAACTAAAGCTTTATTAAGCCATTTAGACAAGTCTCACGGACAGGACAAGAGCTTGTGTTTCTTCACCAATCCTTCTTCAGGATCTCTTGATCTCTCATTCCTTCCTGGCAGGACTCTAGAATAGGCTGTGAAGGCTAGAAAGCAGCAGGTCAGAATCACTATGAGAGCAGCATAATGGAATAAAAAACAAAATGGACAAAAATTAGCATTTAACAAGTGATTTGTATGGGAATTAAAACATGTTTATAAACAAGTCCAAAGAGCTCAGCTCCAAGAATAGAGCGCAGAATGTCCTATTTTAATGTTTTTGTTTACAGAAAAAAGGTCCTTTCTATTAAAAGAGAGGTTTTCTCAAAGCGTGTATTCCCACACAACCCAATATTGCCCATTATTCACGGTACAATAGCCTGAATGGGAAGATGATGCCCGTTAACCTCTCAGTGCCAGACTGGCAGACAACTATAACCATTTGCCTATGAAACCAGGTTTAGCAGGGGCTTGTGTGAAACACAAGAGTAAGGGAAATCAAGAGCATGGCAGAACTGACTATTCCTCCATGTCAGTAAACTCCCCTAAACTTGTGGGCATAGTGAACTGAAAGCAGGGCTTTTGAGCCTGACTACATAGGTGTTTCACACTGAGAAGTTGAAAAGGAGAAAGAGAAAGGGAGAAGGAGAGAGAGAGAGAGAGAGAAAGAGAAGCTGCTCACAGATACATTCATGATCCCTCCACACCTTTTGAGTCTATGCCACCCCAAGAGAAAGAGCTTCCCTCTTGGGAAGGGCAGAAAAGGACTCACTGTTTCATGTAGTCTTGAACGTACCAAACCAAAAAATTTCCTACTAAATCTGCAATGTCTGTAACTCTCTTCTGTAATTCTTGCTTTTGAAATTCTCTTTCTGGAGGGAGAGGGAGCGGGGGAAAGCCCCCCTATGTCTCCAAGCAAGCTCTGGTCTTCAGCCCTAGACACATTTACCGTCACATGAATGTGCATCATGGTCTCTTCAACAGGGCAGCAGAGCTTAGTGCCCACTTCCCTCCCAGAGGAAGAGAACACCGCACGCACCACTATAGCACTGACAGGAGACCATACTTTTAATTGAAGTAGGAACTGCCTGATTTGCATCTCTGAACAGGCCAACAAACAAAAACCAGCACTGAAACTCATCTGTAAGATGGGTGATGAAAGGGTGACTCCGGTGCTGGTCCCATAGTAACCACCACGAGAAAAGTTTCCCCAAAATAAAAAAAGGGACTTCAATCTGCCTCCTTTCCTTGGCTTCCCTTTTAAAGAATACAAATAAGCTTCCTGAAAAACAACGGCCTTTTGATGAGGCAATAGCTTTCCTCCGTGTTTTTGTTTGTTTGTTGAAAACACTTTGATTTCACAGGAAGCACTAACAAATGCAACTGGGGATCAACTTAGTTAAAGAACCTTAAAAAGCAACAGGACACACATCTCCTACTTCAGCCACTAAACTGGATTGTCTCACTGGCTCGAGCAAAACTGCTGAATTATTTCCCTAACAAAAGAAAGGCGCTTTTAGGTCCTATAATCTCATTTCAAATCCTTTTACCCACTCCCTACTCTTTTTGGCCTTGAAATTGCAATCCTCTTTCAGGACTAATCTCGGGACTAATTGGTGCCAGCACTCCAGTTTCTCTCGCAGTTTCTTCCCCCTCCTTCTCGCATTGTTCAGGTGCTGAAAAGGACGGCGGGCCAGGGTTCAGCGCCCCTATAATGAGCCTGTTCCTACAGAGTAACTGTTAATAATTAGCCGGAAGCATTTTGTCTTTAAATTGCACAGCATGAGCAGCAAGATTTTGCAGAGCCAAAGAATCGCTTCACTGTTGCTCAAGGAGCTCCACAAGTTTGCGGGCAATCTGCAGGCCGGGCACGTGGAGGGCCGGGTGGAATGGAGGGTATCGTGCCCAGGCTGAGCTCCATGAGCCGGGTGCACCGGTGTTTTCCAGAGCTCCGCCGGCAACAGGAAGAAGTAGGGAAGCGAGGGAGTGCCCCACACATCTCGCTTCCAGCACTGTGGCAGTGCCGCCACCAAGGAATGCGTCGACGTGACAGGACCAAGTTGGTGTGGTGAAAGGACAGCCTTTGTTTAAGAAATATTCCAGAATACAATTCCCTGAAGAATAACGAGCAAAGAGGAGATTTAAGAAAGCCTGCTACTTTTCAGCTAATGACTGTATTTGCAGGTAGTGCCAAAAAGGAACAATGACTTCTCTTACCGAGGGACTATCAGTGTTGACCATTTCCCAGCCAAACTTGGAAGCAAAATTAGTTTTTCTGTAATTGGAAACTCCTATCTAGCTAGTGCATTAAAATAAAACCAGAAAAAGAGCTGGTTCCAATGGACATTTGTTTCCAGCAAACCTAAAGCTAACCTTGAGCAAAATAAGCCAAAAGGTTCAAAAGTTTTTGAAGCTGGTAGGACTGCATCAGCAAGAGTCCCCATAAAGTTCTGACACTTAGACATTGTGCAGTGTCTTCTACTGTCTTGAAGATGAAGGACAACACAAAAACCTCCATCTGATGAGCAATACATTGCTTACATTGTACCCCAAGGAGTGCTCTGGAGTTTAAACGCAATTGTGACTAGATCTACACCCTGGTTCACTACTGCATGCCTGTAGGCACCTGCAAGCAGGCATGCTATGAAGAATACATTAGCATTAAAAAAGGAAAAAAATACAACTCGTCTCACTCTCCACTCTTCTGAGACATCAACTCTTCTCGCGGAGCATCTACAAGAGACGGACTGTCAGGTGCCAAGACTCCTGCAGAAGCCAACACTTAAGACACAAGGTCTCACTAGATTAAGGGAATCTACGGCCAGTGCAAAGAGACAACACCAAGTTTCTGTGTGAAAAGGCATACTCTGGTACGCTCAGCCAGCATCTGACTGTCACTGGAGAAAAAAGCAGAGTCTGTTACTGCAAGTACTATCTAGAAACAGTGTGGGTACACAACAGCCACACAGTAAGAACTTGTCATTTATCTCCAGTCACAGAAATCGATAGCAGGTTTGAACACAGAGCTGAAATTACTGATGATTTTTCTTTGTTTGAACAAAGCATGAGATCAGGCGGTGTCTCGCTGGCTTTTGAATTAAGATGGGTAATAAGTACACTTAGCTCTGTGGATACTGCCGTCCTCTGAATGTCAGGTTACCCCACCACACTAAAGCCACCCACGGCATGACACCTTGCTGAGGGAATTCTCTTACGGAACATCAGCTGGAACAAGTGCATTTAAATTCTCCATCTCTTGAAAATGCAGATTGCAAACCCTGTGCACAGGATCCATCGCTTATTTCTGTTTGCCTTTGTGTCAGAAATTTCAGACTGAGGACTCTCCTCAGGTCACCCAATTCAGCCTTCTGCCAACAGAAAACAACTTCCTACAGTCAATTTCCTAAGATTTTATTGAGTCTGTTTTTCAGCACTCTACCAGATGGATTTCAAACCATTTCCTTTAAGAGATTAATTCAGTTTAATAAGTTCGTTATTTGCGCCTGGTCAGTGACCAAGGAAAGATAAGCCAGAGTCTGTGTTCTTGTTTCCTCCTCACATGCTATTAAAATAGAAAGTTTTCCAGCCAAGTGTCAAAGTCAGTTCACAACAGCAGTGCAACAGAGCCAGAGAGACATCCCCATGAAAACCGAGCACCTGCATTCACAGAGGGATACTGTCAACTTGTCTACAGCATCAAAACAACCTCCCTTTTCTACCTTGCAGTTGGAAAACTGGAAATCAGAAGACAGCAAGTAAATATCAGCTCCTATCGTCAGTCCCCTCTCCCCAGATCAGAGTCCCCAGGTAGCATCTGCCCACTTCAGTGTGGTCCAAACTCCTTTGCCAGCCCAGGCTGCTCTGCTGCTGTTTTATTAGCGCAGAGGCTGAGAGATGCAGCAGATTGCCAAACCGTGTGCCACGCGAATCGCCCTCTCTCACCAAGCTCATAAAGACCAAGGCGCAGCACCTCCTTCCACAAATGTTGCTTTACCCAGTACTGGAAAACTTTTTTACAGCACGTGACTTGAGAACAGAGGTTTGCAAGTCAGAAAACCTTTCAAGCAGGTTTGTAGCTCACCTGCTAGAATACACCTCTGTCAATGCTTAGTACAAAGATGCCTCCATGCTCTTCTGCACAGAAACTCTGCTTTGGGAGCCAGACGTAGCGTAATTTTACGAGCAGAGCACGGTACCATCTAACTAGCCTCAGTGAGATTACGATTCAGTGATGTTTTCTATGGTAGGATTGCTTTAAGGAAGTCCTCACCCCTCCTTGAAGTCCCAATTCTTTTAAAAAAACCCCAAAACCAAACAAATCACCGGGTTCCCATTTACAGTACAGCTACATAAATACCTTCACTAGCACAATGGAGAGGACAGCTTGCTATTCTACTAGAGCGGCAAGAGCATCTTAAAATGACTTTGCAAAGGAAAAACAAAGAAAACACAAGAAGAAGGGAAAAAAACACAAACCCAAACCAAAGCCCCAAACCAACCCTCTGCTGAGCGCTCAGAAGATGCTGCTCCCAGGGTCCTCAGGCAGCTGGTTGAGAGCCAGTCTAGAGACCGCTGCATGCCACCGTCTCCCCTGGCATGGTTAAAGCCCAAATATGCTTTTGTTTTCTTACACTAGCCGAAGGGCTAACTCCATAGCAAATCCAAACAGCTTGTGCAAAGTTTCCTCTGTGAGTTTGGGAGAGTTTAACTGATCAGACGGCAACTGCTAGCTGGGTTTTCAACTGTAGTGCCTGAGAGTACCACCTACAGAGTACTAGCCGCTCTTCTCAGGGGGATCTCATACCCACCGTAATGAACCGAGGAAGGCAAACGGACACGGAAATAGGCAAAAATAAGGTTTCTTTTCCCCGCAGTGCCACACAACACAGACTGAAATCCTACAGCTCTTGCTTTAGCAGCTCTTGCTGTTGCTCCATTACAAAATACACAGCTCATCAATACCACTTTCCCTATTTTCAAAGCAGGGTTTTCATGGCAATATCCCCACGGAGACAGAAAAACACTAGTTCTAGCAGTGCCAGCACAAATTTCCATTCTCTTTCCCCCCCAAATCTGAGCAAGTCTACTTCTACATCTGAAGGCAAAAGCGGTAAAATATACTTAATAACCAAAAGATCTACATCACTTCAGCAATATAGCTGACTGTGGCTCTTAAACTATCATGGAATAAATGAGTTTGTACAAAGTCTTCCTTGTACATTATGTTATACTTGCAAATAGCAAAACAGAACCTGGCTACTCCAGAAGCTTTGTTTGTTATTAATTCCCTTAAGTTTAGAAAATTATTTCATTCTCACTAATTGTTTTATTTTTTTAATCTCATGAGAAAAATAGTTGTCTTCATCTTTCATATGCAAAACAGCTAACGAGAGAAAAAAATTTTCATATAGAGAAGGATCTCCAATTAATAGAGATCTTAAATACTTGGGGAGCTGTTATGAGTTTCACCATTGATCAGACAGCTGCCTGGAAAAAAAGGCCTTTTCAGGGAAGTTACATAATTAAAAGTAACCCAATTCCTCTTTGTTTACATTTTTGTCTCCATCTGCTAATCCAGATTAAACATAAAAACCAATGACACTCATATAGCCTCGACTGCTGAATTTACATCTCTTTTCCATATACTTTTACGAGAACCCACCTCCTGCATTGCCATCAGTTATTAACTCCCAATGCTGCATGGCCATTTTAAAGCATTGCTGTATTTTTAATAACTCAGTCTTCAGTATCTGCATTACTATGCAATTCATTTTTCCAAATTTCCCATATTGTGTCTTAAAAAACACCACCACCACACTCACACAAGACTAAAACCCAGGATTATATACAAATCTAAATACAGAAGTTAAAGTGTCAAAAAAAGAGTCTGTTAGGAGCACCTTAGTTCTTCAAACTAACCTTAGGGAAGTTTTCCATCAAGCCTGTAACGACTGTTTGAGCAGAATTTATTTTGGAAGGATATAAAATGGAATCCTGATAAAAATAGTTACAGAAAAAAGCAGTGAGAGGCGTAGAGCTCTGCATTATTTATATTATCCAGGCAGACAACATAGAGAACCCATCAGTGAGGTCAAAAACTGCAGTACAGAGAACAGCTGGCAACAGCAGTCAGGTATATGGGGCCATAAGCAGCAAATGCAAAAAACCACCAGCTGTATAAAGCTGGACACCAACTACTACCTTTGAAAAGGGCAGAATAGAGTTATTCCACATTCACAAATAAAGTCCGTGTAGTACTGATTCTAATACCAAAAATATGTCATACAAGCTAATGAAAAGAAAATTTAACAAGTGCACACATGCTGCAGCAAGCCAAGAAAGAAATACATTTACATTTGTATTAGCAAGACCCATTGGCTGTGCAATCTTGGATGCTTTAAGAGCAGAGCAATGAAAAATTACCATACATAACTGAAGCATACGCATGAGCCCACAGAGTGAGTTCTGGCAATTAACAGGAGGAGATTGCCAACAAAGCAGAAATGAGTCAGGATGAAAAGAAAGGCAAGATCTTTTATAAAACTCTGAGGCACACTGGTATCTGAGACGGCCAATCTCTTCAGCCATTCCCCTTTCACAAAGGAAAAAACGATCTTAAAACATGGAGGTGGTAAGCATGCGCCTGTAAACAGATACACAGGTCTACGTGACAACCCAGCCAGCTTCACCCTGAGCAGCAGAGCCAGGGCGCACCTTATCATTGCTCCTCTTCTGGTATCCGCAAGTTATTCATCAACAAAATGAACTACTCTAATGTGTTCGCTAGTCAAACTGCTTACACAAACCCACTTCAGGCTAGTTGTCTCAAGCAATTCTCCTATCACTGTTGCTGGGAGTATTTACTCTTTTGTAATGGAAATAGGTCACCTGTACTAGACCAGTACATTTTGTTTCCAAGCACAAGAGAGAGCAGCTTCCCTGGCAGCCAGGCTGCCTTTTTGACATAAAAAGGACACTGTACATACATACACCTGTGCACTGAAACCCCCGGAGCTTTGCACATTTATCACTGGAACAACATGCAGCCATAGGGAAAAAGAGCCCCAGACTCAAAACAGGGAATCTTATCAAAAATATAACAACATCGAAACCACCAAGCTGGATGAAACCAACAGCTTGTTTGATCCAGAGTTTCCACGACCCGGTGCCAGAGATGGAAATTTCACAGTAAATGGAAAAAGCGGCATAGCATGGTAAATCTGTGCTTACTACTACAGCCCACGTGGACTCAACATATCGGAGAGACTGATTTAAAACTAAAAATCCCATGAGGTCTAGTATCCTCTTCCAGACGCATTTGCATTAGCTCTGGACATGGTAGTTAAACAAAACTCTACCTTTTGGGGGGCCACTGCATAACCCTTAGCCTCAGCATCCTCCTGGGGTAGCAAGTTCCACTACCTAATTTACACACTGTTTATTTAAACCTCCCTCCTCCCCTTTTTTAAACAGTAGCAAAAAACCCCAAAACAAAACAAAAAAACCAAAAACACACACACACACAAAAAACCAAAACAAAAAAAACCCCAACAACAACAAAAAACCCCCAAAATGCTGCATTTTACAAACAGCTTAATAATTTATAACCAGAACACATGCCACTGATGAGCACCCCACACATAAACACTGCCTTTGTGGCCACCTGGAAGACAGAAAGCCAAAACAAGAGAGTTTCTTGGAATCTATCTAAACCCCAGCTTCTTAATTCTGACTTATGTTTAGATGTACCAAAATTGCTTAACAGATTTTCTTTAAATAACTGTGGGGTTCCCAAAATTAAGTCAAAATATCTGTGAAAAAATACAGTACAAATAATCAAACACAGCCTTCAGAGTTTCATCATGGCTTTACTGAAAAAACAAACAAGAAGTGTGAGTCCTGAGCACTTCTGTTTCGCAAAGGAAAAGGGAAATGAACATTTTATCAGGCCACTGCAGCATAAAACACATCAGACATGTAAAGAGCCGTAGCTCTCGCCTCCTGTCTTTTTACTTTGGGACAACAGGTGAACATGTTGGGTAGACAGTCTCTTTCCCAACCATAAAGGGCTTTGCTGAGGATGGAAATTTCTCTACTAAAGACCCTCCACCTCCTCCAAAAACCAGGTTTTTTTGATAAGTACTTCATTCTGATGAAACAACCAACTTGATTTTTCCAACCTAAATTCAAAACCGAAGTATAAAAAAGTTTCAGTATGAAAAAAAGACTAGAGTCTTTTTGTTTGAAAGCTACATACATACACGCTTTTTGTTCTAAAACCTCAAAATGAGACATTTTTACACTGTTTAAGCCCTTTCAGTTTTTCTTACTCTGAGCCCTGCAAGTTCCTGTGAAAGGGAACAACTCTAGCAAAATACTTTTATTTGTACAAAACCCAGTTCCATGAAAATGGGAGGAATATCACTTTTACATGGTAGGATCATGCAATCAAGAGGATGGATTCACACATGTTAAAAACTGGATACAACAGAAATCCGGGCATCATGGTGATGAAGAGAGTTATAAAAGCCACAAAAAAACATTGTCGCTAATCACGACCTGCATGTGGCAGCTTCAGCCCTGAGAGGAGGTTTCATGACCTCAGAAGTGAAGTCGTAACTGGCAGTAACGATGAAAAAAACCCAAAATACCACGATTCAAGCATTCAAATATTAACAAAGACAATTATCCCAAAATTTCCTTTCTTGAAACAAACAAATTTTTTGCAGGTTTAGGATACCTGTGCTTTTTTTAAAAATCGTTTGGAGAAAGACTGATTGATACTTTGAGAAATACTGGCTCAGATACACAGGCTGGGATTATGTGGACACCTAACACGGGTATGAAATGCAACTGCACTTTTAACTATGCATATAAAATAATTGGAAACATTACTGCGACAAGCCTCGCTTAGTACACAGGTGCCTCCTATGACTTAGAGGTAAAGAAGGAATTTGTTCAGGACAAAGACCAGCTGGTCTGCAAAGTCTGAAGGTCAGTCGACCCTCCCCTGAGCCTCAAGATCTCCCAAGATCTGGGCCACCTTGATCACCTGGACCCCACCTTGTCAGGTTTTTCGACAGTCACACCACGAGCAGCAATGAAACGGGACCCTCTTACGTTCTAGTTCTCACTAACGTTGTGCAGAGAAAAGAGGAATTGATTCTCGCTGGCCATGCACATCTCCCAGGACATTTCTCTATAGAAACCCTTTTTTTTTTGTGGTACAGATGTCACCTTCTGTTACAACCTGGGGAGAAGCCAGGTCATTTGCAGTGAGTTCCTCCAGCTCTTGGACTCAAGTGGATGGACCCAACATGATGAGAGGCTGCCAAGCAAGTCTGCTTGGCCCAGCCCATTGAACCCATGGACAGAACTGATATCCTCAGAAGGGTATTACATGTGGAAAAAGTTGGTTACGCAAATATTGGGAGTTTCACGTAAACTGCAACAGCTCCATCACACTGAACATATTCTCTATTCCCCACTCAAATGTTAGGTAAAAGGTTCACACAGGTTTTTGGTAAGACAAAACTCCAATTCTTGGAAATCGTCAATGCACCTTACTTTGAGTCTATACAAATATGAAATAAATAACGCAGAGTAACTGCAGAATGCCTTAAAATCACCCATTACAGAAAAGCCACCCCTTCCCTACTGTTTGAAAGATTCTGAAATCATCATCACTTCTTTTTTTTTTTTTTTTTTACTTATAGGAAGTTTATTACTATTAATGACAGTAGAAACTGTTCTGAGAATGTCAGTCTTACAACAGAACTGCAACTACGGTGACTTTCCCTGTAAATCTTTCTTACTAAAGGAACCAAAGGAAAGAAGTCCAATAACTAATAGAGAAGTGAAGACATTCCAGAAGGAAAAAAAAATAATTAAAAGTTTAGCTTGAGTTCTAGAAATAAGGAAACCTTTTATGAATCCAACAGCAGTAAAATGTGAGACGTCATGATACTATTTCTGGTTTCCCAAGCTTCATGAGTCTATGTTCTCAAATGCAGAAGTCAGATGACTTCCACCGCTGCAAAACTGTATTAACAAACACGATACTCATGTCAGCCGCTGTTCATCACACAAACACCTGTTCCTGAGTCCTAATTTTCAACTGCTATAATTTCTGTGAACCGTTATTGAATTACCTTACAGAGGCTTCCCTATCCCCGCAACTGCTGCAGTTGTAACAGTGATGCGATGGTTATTAACGGGACGAAGGGTGACAGAGGGACTGAATACTGTCAAGCAACCGAAAGAGAGGTGTGCCCCATGCTGCCTGCTTTCTGCTATACCGTACAGCCCGTGCACCGCACCACGCGTACCCTAACGGTACAGGAGCACACCCTGGGGACTGCGAAGAAAGAGGGATGGGGAGCTGCAGAAATCCACCTCGGAAGCACAGCACCCACATGCTTCCAAGTTTCTGCAGTCAACAATTCACAGCTCTATCAACGAGGCTACCGCAACAGTTTTCACTGGGAAACACCCACAGCTAGAGAGGGATTTATGAACAAACTAACAAAATTTTCCTTTTCCCATGAAGTGAAGTGGAAATACTGATGGTACCATTCCAAGCCATCTTTGGAATAAGGCTATATTTATCTACAGCAGGCACGGGGTGTTGGGGGGGAGCCTAAAAAGCCAAGTAACTGGGAAGACTGTTCAACAAATGAGGCTATGAATAATGACAATGTAAGCAAGGAGCTGCTGTTTGCCCAGCATCTAGAGAAATATGACAGGCTAAGAATGCTGCTCTACAGTTCTTCACCAAAGGTCTGCAAACACGCAGCCAAAACAAAGACTCAACCAAATCTTTACGTATTTAGCAAATGAGAAACAAGACATGTGTAATATCTTGGGGGCATGGATGAGAAAGAATGGAAAACATCTCATCTGAGAAGGCTCAGAAGCGTTTATCCAATTTTGAAAGGAATGAAGACATGATTAGAGGGATATTTGTATTTCCGTGGGCCGTTCCTGCTGAGCACAAGGGTGCTGCAGAGAGCTGTTCTGTGAAAGAGGAGCGACTCAGACTTTCTGCTCTTTTTCTGCCCAGGATCTGCTGCCACCTTTCCCAATTTATCTCTCTCCCCAGCATCTCCCTCATACTGTAAGATACAAGAAAATTCCTTTTAAAAGGTAAGAGCTGACCTGTTTTGTTTTCTGAAATTATGCTCAATGGGATACTTCCCATATCACAGAAGTCTACTGTGATAGACAGCTGATAAGAATACATTGGAAAACAGGTCCTTGATTGGCAAATGCTCAAGTATTTTATGCACTAATAGCATTACAGACATCCACTCAAGCAAAAGTTCTTTCTTCTTTGCTGCTCTTACCTGGCATCAAGTGGAACCCACGTTCTTTAACTTGACAGAAACCAGAAATTAAACAGCATAATCCCAAAGTATAGTTGCTCTTCAAATCAAGACACGTCATGGTGTCAGAGTGCAATTTGGAGGAACTCGTGATCCCTGTGATCTCTGAACTACAAACCCAGCAAAACAAAATTCCCCGAAGACTCTGCCTTAACACCACACCAAGAGAAAAAGCTTATTCTGACTCTGTCCGGGAAGTATCTAGATCGATCTTGATAACGGGGTTGTAACACACACAGAAATTAGTTTTAGACTGCTCTGTGGTCAGCTTTGGTTCTGCAAAAACAATAATACAGAACTAAATCCATGTTTCCAGACTGCAAAGGATGACCAATTAATTTCTTTCCAAAGACCCTTCTTGCAGGGAGACACCCTGCAGTGCCTTTCAGTGCTTCAAAGTTTTCAGCGAAGGCTGTTTCACCAGCTTCACCAAACGGCCACAGATCACTTTTGACTTCAACATAAGAAGTGTATGGATAAAAAGAGTGCTTATGCATTGTCCAAAATGATAACCTACAACATATGAACTTTGATGGCGGTTTAGCTTCAATGAACAACTGGAAAAGGGCAAAGCTTGTGACAGTAAAGCCAAAACTCGCCAATTTTTGAAGGATTTGCTCCAGTAACAGCAGTTTCCTAAGCAGCCGATCTACAGCAGCCATCTTGCTGCAGCAGTGCGTGGGGGGGAGCGGGGGGGACCAGGGGAGGGGGTGCAGCGAGGGCCCCGCACAGGCACTACCCGGGGAGCTCCCACTGCACAGCCGCCCCTCCACCACCCTCCTCAGCAGGAGGACCCGTGCTGCTGAATTGGAAGCAGAAGGCTAGGGCTAGGAGTGGTAAGACTGTGTGTTTTCAGTCTCAAAATAGGTAAATGCCCTTTTTTTTTTCAGTTCAAATCCAAATGTAAGTGCGCCCAGGCCACCTCTCCCGTCATTTACCCCAGGGCTGGCAGCGATGGCAGGTCCTGGTGGCTAAAGCTTTTTTCCCCAAAATCCAAGTTTCACAAATTTTTCATCGCGTCTCTATTGATAAAAAAAAGTTAGACAAGGGTTCATAATCATGAAGTCCCCTTTTCTTAATCTCTACCTCGGGATAAAGAGTAAGGAAAAACATTTTTATCAGAAACAGGTATCAAAAGACAAGACACTGGAGAAGTGATGAACATTTAAGGATCTGATAGCATTTTTAGGGAAGCCAGCACCAGCAGGAGATAGTGGTAAGAGACACTAAATTAGATAAAACAGAAGCCACTCCACAAATTTTTCAGATCCCAGGCTAGTAAAGTTGGTGGACTCCATGTCCAAAGCAAAGCACCAATCTAGATCACGACTAACTGGGGTCTCGGTCCCTCCTGAAGGAGAAGGTACCAATCAAGCTCACTCAAGGAGCTGTTCCAATGGGAAGGAGCAAACCAACAAGGAACCCAACAAAACCTTTAGGAAAAGGCAGGCTGGGGAAACAAGAGAAAGAAACCACTCTTCAGTTTCTCTCTCGGGCATGTTTGCAATTTCATCAGTTATATGGCAGCTCAGGACTGATGCGTTAACGTTTGCCACTCATTTAAAAAACTGCAATTAGCAAAACCACTGAAAACATGAAAAGGACTGCAATAGACTTTCAGTCTACAAGACTGTAAAGGGATCTAGTCAATACTCCTAGGTGGTCACTCAAATCTTCAGATATTTTTTAGCCATCTGTGAAACTAATAGATTTCCTTTATTTTATATCACATTTCCTCATAGTTTTCAGCAGTAGAAGGAGAAATAACAATTGAGGACTAGCCCTGTGTAATACATACAGAGAAAAGGAAAATCCATTTCAGTATTTCCTCGAAGCACTACTAGAAGAGAAAATCCCACCTACAGTTCTGTTAGAGTCAGGTAACTGGAAATAAAACATATAGGTGAAATATCAGGGCATGGACTTACATAGTCATTTAACCAAGTTCATGTGTATAAATATATTTCAAGGTTGCTATTGCCAACGCAATGTAAATATTTAAAAAGAAACACACTAGACTAAAGCACCAATTCTTCCACATCAAGGAGAGAGCTTTTTCTTTATAATGCTGTGTATCACTGTTAGTTCACCCTTGAAATGCAGTGTAAATGACATGATATATACTTCAATTAGAAGAATCAGATAAAATTCCAAGAGGTTTTGTTTGTTTGGAATGAGAATTTTTTTTTAAGAATACACATCCAATCCCATTAAAATTAAATAATCCATATTACTATATTCTTATTCTTCTTCTTACAGCTTACCGATAATCTTCAGCCTGAATTGCAGCAGCAATTCAGACAACTGCAGTCTGAAGTTCCTCCTTATGTACAAACACTGCAAGGTTGCTTTTTTCCCCTGAAACTATGGTCTCCTACACATGGAGCCCAATGTAATCCAGACTTCCTGCTTTGAGTCATATGCCTAATCTCAAACGATACCAGTGTAACACTGACTCAGCCATCCAAATGTGTGGGTTCACATCATAAAACTCCCTCACAAAAGGTCCTCCCTGTTATGTTTAGGCAGGATGCTCTAGTGAAGTTGTAAAGCTAAATTATCTGATGTAATTAACTCTGCTCAGAAAAGTAGAATTTGTCTGTTCAGTGATCATCTTGCTCGGGATATTTTCACAACACATTCCTCCACTCTGTGCTCAATTCACCCCTAAGCTGCTTACGCAGATACTAAAGAGAACATGTGATTCATTTGTGTACCCTTATTCTTTTAAAACATCTGATAAAGACAAGCAATAGGTCAATTTGCCCCTGCGGAATCACACCGACTGATCCTTATAAACCTTGTAATTCCTCCAATTAATCCCACTCCTAGAGGCCAGAGTAATATTGACAAATTATCTGGTTCCAGATATATTTCATTAATATCAGGTGACATAGTTTCTCTTAGTTGTGGGCTTCAGATACGTAAGATGGATGGACAGCAAAGCCTCTGCCACCCAAGGATTTTCTCCTAGACATATTATCTTCACCATCAGAAAAATTTCCCTTGGAATTTGTTACTATGACAATGTACCGCTCTGGAGATCTGATGATGGCGGAATACATTTACATTTTCTACCCGTTACCGAAGTCTTTGTACACATGAGAAAACAATCACTTACATATGGGATTACTGGTTTTCCAAATGCACAGGGAATGTTCAACTCCTTGTGAATATATAAGAAATATATTTGAAAAAATGATTTTGCCATGCAACTGCCAATGCGTAACTAGATTAATTCAACAGTCACTGATGGCCTAGACCAGCCTCGTGGTGGTGTTTTGCCAGCCATTAGTAAATGAATAAATAAATATTTTAGAAGACCACGGGAAGATTTTTATTTGACAGCAGAACTGCAGAAGGATAGCTAGCTAAAAATAACAGCGAGACCAAAATTTCTTGGTCTCCTACAAAACTCGGCCTCCTTTGGGCCTCTATTTGCGAGGCGTTTGCTCCTGCCGCCGCGCAAGCTCTTTGTTTTACGATGCAGTCAACACGAGGAAGACTCGAAAGCGCTTGGCAGCAGGAGCGGTGCAGCAGCAGCTCCGACATCCCACCGTTTCTGGAGGGAGGAAGGTTCCCCTTTCAGTTTTGGGACTCGCTTGCGGGGGATTTTGGGCAGCACCCTCCCTCTCCCTCGCTCGGAAGACAGCCGTGCCATTCGCCCAGCCGCACCTGGGCAGCCTTTTCAAAACGCCTTCCGAAATCCCGTGCCCTTTGGCACGTGCCAGTCCGCCTCTCCCGCCCGTGAAAACAGGCTGCGGGTGAGGTTCCGGCCGCCCGCCCCACGGGAAGATGGCAGCAGGACTCTTGCCCGCGGCCGGGCAGGGTGTCCGGCAGAGAGGGCGGGCGGGCGGGCAGGCAGGATGCGGGGCAGCGGGCCCGGGGCAGGCACCCAGCCGGGGGCATCCCCGCGAGGGACGCGCTGCTCCATCGCTCCCGTCACCCGCGCCTGGAAACGCCGCCCGCCAGCTCCCGCTGGCAACCGCAGAGCGGTGCCGGAGAACCCAACCCACCCAGCCAACAGGCACTGCCAGCATTGAAAAAAAATTTAAAAATTAAAAAAAAAAAAATCGGAGATCCTGCTGCTTTCAAGTGCGTGTGTTAGCCGGATTTTTTTGCTTGCAGGGATTAGAAGGGATCAAAAATCCCTCCATTTCTATGTTAGATGTGCATTACGCTTTCACTTAGCAGGAGAATCGCTGCATAAATCTGAATGGGCATGATTAAAATACTCTTAAAAAGGCAACAGAAACGATAGAGCAAGGCTGTCGAAACAAGCCTTGTTCGAAGGCACAAATTACAATTTTAATGCCGTTATTCAAATTATTTTTCTGTCCTTCTGCAAAGCACAGTAGCGATGGGATCGCTGGGAGCATGGGAAGAGCAAAAGCGATCGGGGGGAAAAAAAACCCAAACAAACCCAAAAAAACCCAAACCCCCTTTCTGAAGGTGGTACTACGGAAAATAATTTTTGTGGAGCTCCCTGCAACACGCAGGGCAGAGTGACGCTGCGATGCCGCAGGAGCCACCGGACCCCCATGTCCCCATGTCACCCCCCCCGCGCTCAGTTCGAAACCGTGGGGGGAGAAGGGAGGGGGAGGGGGGAACCCCCAACAACCTCCCCCCGCTCGGCGCCTACAATTCCGATGTGCGCAAAAAAAATCCCGCCGGGCAGCGCATCCCCGTTTTCGGAGAAAGTTCGGCGGCGGCTGCCGTCGCTGGGCAGGATTACCCGTTGCCACGGCAACGGCGCGCGGCGGAGCTCCCGCCGCCGCTCCCTTCGCCAGGCAGCGCCGCGCGGCCCCGTGACGCAACGGCCCGGGTCTGGGCTACGCGTTGCCAGGGAGACGCCCGCGTTGCTATGGCGACCATCACGCTCATCGGGCCCGCCCCGGCCCCGCTCCCCCGCCCCTCCCCGCTAACGCCGCAAGCTCCGGCGGGGGGAGGGAGAGGGGGAGGGAGA
>VZSF01001143.1:162321-193807 GCA_013398295.1 Chionis minor
CAAAAAACCCCCAACCCCCCCCTCACGATCCAAACCCCCCCCCCCCCGCCCCGATGCGCCCGCCGAGAGCCACCACAGCCGCGTCTTAGCCCTGGTAGCGCTGCTGGTCCCTGCCACGGCTGGCGCCAGACACCGTCCCGCTTTGGCTGGCCGCGCTGCCGCATTTGGAAAAAGCGAAGGAAGCGACTTCCGCGCTCGCAGGGAGGAGAAAGCGGCCGGGTCAAAACCCGGCACCCTTGCTTCCCCGCTAGCCCGATGGCAGGCGCAGAGTCTCGCTCCGCCTCGGCTAACGTCAGCCACCAGCAGCGGCCAGGTCAGAAACCAAACCGGCCCCACGCCTCCCTCACCGAGGCAAGGCAGACAAATGGCCGCTCTGCCCCGCGCCCCTCCGGGGTCACTGGAGGGCCGGCACTGACCGCGCAGGGAGCCAGGGGGGCGCGGGGCTCGCCGGCAGGGCCCTCGGTGCCCCCGCAGCACCGCCGGCCCCATAGCACGCGTGGGGGGCAAAACTGAGCCCACCGGCTGCAAGCCAGGGCCTGCGCCTCCACCTGCCGCAGAGGCGACGGGCAAGCGTCGCAGAGCTCCCGGCTGGCTTATCTGCGTTTCCATTTCGGGCGTTCTTGCTTTTGTGGCCCGGGGGACTCGCTGCCACCGGGCAGGTACGGCGTCTGCACGCCGAGCCAAGGCCAGGCGGCCGCCAGCGCTCCCGGGCCTTCTTCGCTAGCACATTTCCAAACCCCGCAGCTCAATTCACATTGAACGCCTTACCCCAGATTCACACGCAACGCCAGATGAAAACATTTAGAGTTGTAAAATGCATCTAGTTCTTACCTTTGATATGCCTGAGGAGATGTGGGAGGTGTATTGAACACATGCGAATATGGGTGATAGGGTGTCTTTTTCAAAGCCTGAATAAGATTTTGTCTATATTCTGGGTCTATACACCACAAGGACCCCTTTCCAATACTCTGCAAAGAAAAAAGAATTAAAAAAAAAATCAAATATTTGATCTAATGGCACAGCCTTATTTATTTAGCAGTATTTGTCAGGAAAAGCAGCAGGTCTGGGGGTTTTTTGTCTGACAGAAGTGAACAGTTTGCTTGCCAGAAATTATTTATTGCTCCATTAATAACGTACTGCGATGGTACAATGTAAATTGCACTTCTGGGGGAAAAAAAAGAGTAAGAATGAATGTCTGGTTTCTCCCCCCCACCTCCCCCCTTGTTACTAGTTAATATGATTTACTAAAATCTGGCAATTTCCCCATCACCCCATATTGGAAAAATAAGAAGCTACAGTTACTGTTAAATGGAAACTTAGAAGAAAAGTAGATTCTTTTTGAAAGTGTTTTCCTTTTGCTGTTATACTAACAAGAAACAGGGCTAAAAAGGAGGCGTTTAAACACCCTAGCAACTGTTTTAAAAATAAGAGGACTTAATCCTGCAACCACATGACATCAGTGCCATTATACTACAAGAGGAAATTAATCATCTTTTCTCCCCTTTGGGGAAAAAAATACCCAAAAAACACAAAACAAACAAAAAAAAAGCCCACAGTGTAATCAAAGTTTAAACCATTTAGGAGTGTTGTGAAATTGTGATCAGTTAAAAAAAACAGTTACTGTAATTACCCTTTCTGGACACACAGAACAACTCAAGCGGTCAATCTGTAACATGAAGACTACACTAAAACTCAGTATTTATTCTGCAGTTACGAGCAGCGCAATTTCAGCCCTCGTCTCAATCCCACCAGAGGTCAGGGTGCAGATACTTTGAATTGTTTTGCGTGACTTCTCAAACAAACAGGGAAACAACTTTCCCTTGGCTGCACTACGAAAGCATACAAGAGGATAGCTCAGGAGCAGCCTTGGTCTGCTTGAGTGTACGTAAAAACAGAACAACAATCCTAATTATTGACTGAACTCCACTGGCAGGCTTTGAGGGCATTATGGTAGGATTTTTGGTAAATGTTGACATCTTCTGGGACAGGCAGGGGAGGCTGCACGACTGTCTCTAGCCTCTTTTCAACCCAGGGCCATGCCTTTTCTCAAGTCCAACTTCTACCAGCAGAGCAAGGCTCTCCGTTTCATTTGTCAAAGAACACACATGCACACACACACACTCACACCCCCCCCCCCCCAAAAAAAAAACCCCAAAAACCCAAAGAACACCAAAAGTGGGATACTATTTTCTAAAGCCACAAGGAAAAACAAAACCAGACACTTGTTTCCTTTTGAAAACTTGACATCTTTGCAGAGCCCAACCAACTCCTAAGTACTCCTCCTCTGCCTCATGGACAGCCTTAGGATACAGTTAAACACGCAAAGTGCTCACAGACCTCCTTCCAAGTTTACAGACAGCAAATCTGCACTAAATTCTCCCCCCCAAAAAACAGAAAAATGAAAAAGAAAAATCTTCCCCAGTGTCACCGGATGGCTGCACGGTAGCACCTAGCAAGTCCGCAGCACCATGTGAGACTTGAAAGAAAGGGGCTGGCACAACCCACAGAGTGGCGACCACTTTCTTTCAGAAACAAGCACATCTGCTGGAGGGGATGAGGAAGGAACCATCCTCTGCACGCTGCTCTGGTGGAACCAGAAACACGGGGTCAAGCCTCTCCAGGATGGCAGGGTTCAAGCCTGTCTCTCCCCTGGCTTCCCAAGGGCAGCCTACCAGAAGGCGACTCAACAGTCTAAGGCGAGACCTCCTCCAGCTCTTAAGGTGAAGCAGGGCCCGTGCATGGCCAAAAAGCCCAAGATTCAAGGGGTCAGAGAGAGCAAGGAAGACTATTGGGCTTTCACCTCAGTAAAGCGCTACAGCAGATGACTGGTGTCAGCGGTGGAAGCTGCGTGCCACACATCTCAAACCTGTTTGCAAAAAGGAGGTTGTTATGTTTAGCCCGCTTTTAAATATGGGACAATGAGCCAGAGACTTGACATGGTAAGTCTAGTAAGTGACTTTTTAGGCAAAGGACAAAGTCAAAAATAGAATCCAAACCTCTCAAATTCCACTTCCATGCTCCATGCAAGAGCCACAGCAAGAAGAACATAAAATTTCCTTTTAAGCAAGCAACATGCAAAACTAGGAACTTTTTTCAGGAGAAAACCTTTGCTGGATTCCTTACTCCTTACAGCATGGGATAAGCTTAAAAAAAAAGCTATGCTTAAATACCATCTACCTTATTTGTCCTTGCTGGAACACAACATATTCTTTCCAAACTTCTCTGTTTTTTCATTTACTTCCAAGACAGACTTTTCATCTACCTGGAAGAGATTACTCCCCAAAGCCCATGAGAGTTAGTTCAAGTTGAGGGCCTTATAAGATGAAGTCACTACTGAAGAGTAACTTCAAAACCTTTCATTACTGTTAAGCTAAATTTGTTTGGCTTGTCCATATTCTTGCAAAAGCCAAAAATAATCTCACTGAAAACCAGAAACTCTCTCAGACAAAAAGTATCGAGAAGAATTATATTCCTTCTTAAAAGAAACACTGGGAAGGCAGATTTGCTATATTTTCACTGTAACTGAGCTGATTTATAGTTTAGCACCAAAACAAATTCAATTTAACGCAAAGCCCTCCAATCATGCAAAGTTCCTTTTTTAAGATACTTTTGTTTTTCCACAATCACACAAGAGAGCAGAAATAAAAAGACAACTGAAGTGTCAGCCGGTTAAGAATCCTTCTTGCCTGTTGGAGGTGTGAAGAGCTTCGTCAACTGTCTATTTAGATGTGTCATTAGTCTTCCCATATACAGAGCAATCATGGGAAAGGAAATCATTGAAACTCAGAGCCATCGGTTAGTGATTAATTTCCATCTTATGACACTTGGCCTGCTGCTTCACTACCTCCTCCAAGCCAAAAGTCAACAGTGGCTCCAATCAAAAACCAGCAAGGAAGGGGGGCGGGGGGGGGAAATCCCTGGATTACATTTGTCTCCCAGGCAACAAGTGAGTGAGGAGTGGATAACAGCCCCCTGATCATCTCGGCACTGGAGTGCTTTCAGACCTCCCGACACAACACGCCGCCTCCTCCCAGGCCCAGGCACAGCCACCTCACTTCTGCTCATCACAGGCTACTGCTTCTGCAGCCATCTTTAAGGTTATTAAAAATGAGGGGGGTGTTACTACAAGTCCCCTTCACCTTGTCCAAGAGCGGATTATAGCTGCAGGTAAACTATTTCAGAGGTACTAATGGGGAGGGAAAACAACATGTAGAAGTTACCCTGTCAAAGTTTATGACTGAGTATTTTTCCTTTAAAAAAATTGCTGATTATCTTTCTATTAAGAATTTGTTATGCCATTTTCTGTCACTTAATAGGCATGTAGACTGTATCAGGATATTGTGTATTAAATCCCAACTTATTAATTCATTTGCTCTTTTTCATATCTCAGATATACAAATCTGATTCCTCCCATGACAACTAAAACCAGTCCATAGCCATGATAAGGTGCATGATACACTCAGTGTCCATTTGTTCTTTCTCTCAAGAAACTACACAGAAAAGTTTTGAAATCCAACTTTACACAACCTATTAGGATCCAAACAAAAGTGCCTGGTCATCTTTCAGTAGAATTGAGAAAAAGTTTGACATTTAAAAATAAAAGAATTAAAATGCTGCTTGTCAGCTCCTTCATTTGCTATAGTTGGGAATAACAGTATTATCCACTATTAAAACTCCTCATTATAAAGATTTTGCTTCCATATACCTCACAACCAACTGCCTAGACTTACTTATCACCTATTATCTGCTCAAAGCTCAATTAAAAAAATCGTGTGTGGAGCTCTTTCCAAGACCAATGGCTGGGAAAAATTACATACCCTGTCTACATAAAAATGCTGGCAAATGTTTATTCGAGAAATTTTGTTCCCTGGTTATTTTAGCACAGACTTGAAATGTGTTAGGAACACAACTTTTTTCCAGGGTTGTTCTTTTCATTGCCATACAAACAGCCTGCCCAAAATAAAGCTTTGGGAAGAGAGCAGACAGAGGAACTGCAAAGCATGCGGGCTCAGAGGGCCGCTGGTAATTTCAAATTGTACCTTCTGAAACTCCGGTTACACATTGGCTTTGAATCCGCATGGGACTGCGCTGAAACCAGGGAGAAACAGCTCCAGGCGCCCACATCTCTCGCAGCAGCAGCACCATTGAGAGGGTCCCTAAAGGAACAGACCCGTAAGGGAGCATTTCCCAAAAGGGATGTAGTGGATGGAGAGGTCTGAGCTGCTGCCGCTGCTTCCCTGGTCCTTGCTTGCACTGTTCTCCCTGCCCTCTTGCATGTGCCCGGCTCTTCTTCCCCAAGCCCATTTCAGCCATTCTCCTCGAAGAAAACGACTTTGCTGTCACAATTTTATGTCATTTAAACTCATTAAGCTGGCTCACATGAAGGTCTGATGAGCACCCAGTGCTTCTGCAAAGCAGGGGATGGACGCAGGGAGCCAAGGGAGAGGAGTGGGAGCTCTCCCCTTCTGCAGCAGGAGCCATGGTGACACCCTGATGCACCTCTTGGAACAGCACACCAAGAAAGGAAAAAAAGGACCCTGGCTGGACACAAAGCAGCTCAGAAGAGGAACAAGAAAACCAGCGTGACAGAGAGCAGACATACATGGGAGAGCTGGGGTGAGCTGGCCACGAGGCTGGCAGCCAGGCCCTGAGGGAAAGCCCAGGAGAGCCATGCAGCAGAGCCCAGAGACACTGAGCTGCTGGGCACGGACACATGGGGGCCGGGGGAAGCCAGGTACGCTGGCACGAGAGGAACTAAAACAGGAGACCCATGAGTGCGAGGGTGACCGCACAGCGCTGCCACGCCAGCAAGCTGAGTGTTACTAAACTGAACTCTTTGAGTTAAAGACCTCGCTGCTTTAAATAAGAGAACAAAACCAAAACCAAGCCAACAACACCCCACTGAGTAGATCTGTCCTGTTTCTTCTCCCCTACCAAACCAGGAGGGGAAGAGTGCCCACGGATAGACTCTCCTGAACCCAAACAGTCAGCAATATGAATTCGGCGTGTGGCAGCTACCCCGGCTGAAGTGGTGTAGATGTACACCCTCTTTGAGAACTATGCCATGCTGGTGAAGCAGGGGTGCTTGAGGAACCGTAAGAACAAGCAGGAAAAGCAGAAATTTCCTATTACTTGGAAAAAAAAAAAAGGGCACTTCCAACTAGCATTTGCAATCCCAAGCTATCAAATCTTGAAATCATGCCACTGTGACTTACCAGTCCCTGCCTAGCTCAGTCTAAGTTGTTGCAGTCATTAACACAGGACCTGTGAATAACACTCATGGCACTTCTGCAGTGACGAGGAACCTTTCGGTGCCGGTATTCACCATTACTGACCTAAGGGTTTTCTCTCAGCATGGATGAAACCTACTATTGCTACAGCAAATGACCTCTTTGCAAGTAATAGAGAAGAGATTACTGGGTATCAAAGGTTCTTACTCTAAAGAAATATTTATCCTGAGCTCCTTGTGCCCAGTTACCCTGCAACAGCAGGCTTGAAGCAAACCCTTCACGTGGATTTGCCAACAAGTTTATCCACAGGAATGCTGTACAGTTTCTACAGGTGTTCAAGTTTGCCATGTGAGCACAGAAGTGTTTCTCTAGGATCAAGCTTTAGGGAACCGGTTTTTGAAATGCAAATTTCAAAAAAAGAATTGGATGACAGAAATATCCACGATGTCATCACAGAATTTACAACAACCACTTGTTAACTACAGCTAGGACCGGAATCTGAAGAAATTATCATTTTAGACCATTTTAGGTATGAGAGCAAACAACATTTCTCAACTTTTATGTCTGCAGCACATCTCATGTGGCATCACAAAGTCATCAGTCCGCTCTTCACAGATGCCACATCTCTGGAACCACTGCTGACTGCTGACACCTGCGCATGAAACCTCTGGGGGCGGCGAGAGCACGCCCAGGGCTGTCGGGCAGCGAGGACCCCTACAAGCTCCCAAGGGAGCGGGCATGATGGCAATGTCTACCCACAGAAAGCAGGGTGTTTCATTCACCACCTGACACTGCAGTCACCCAAAACACAGAACAGTTCTGGAAACCTTGACTAAAATGGCTTTCTAGTTGTTTCCCAGGGACAGCAAACTAACATCAACAATTCTCCCTAAACACAAATACTCCTCATCTTGTGAAAAAAAAAAAATCTATTTCATAAGAAAAGTGAGGGATTTTTGTAAGAAGACGGAGAGGCGGCAGGAAGGGAAGTAAAATACTTTCTGAGTGGCACCTCATGACACCCTGCCTTCAGCTCTGAAACGCACCAAGAGGAACACAATAATCACTCCAAAATCCACCTCAGGAGAGAATTACTTGCTTAAATAACTTTCCTACACTACGCAGAGACGCCTGCCAAGTGGCTTAAAAACCATCCTGAATCTGAACACAGATTACACATCCTTCACCTAATATGCTGCTACTCTTGACGGTTTGCAAGCGTTGTGCGGGCACAATGGGAAACAAGTGGCTAACGATTACAAAATTCACCGAGACTAGAAAATGCAAGTCCATTGCGACCACTGACACCGTGTTGAATCAGCACTGCAACAGCAAGACCACAGAGGCTTTTCAGCATCCAAAGAGAACTTGCGCAAGCGGGAACGCTACTGGAAGGCCAGCTCTGTGCTATTCGCTTGCCAACAGCAATGCCGAGAAGAGCTTGCCTTACTTTTTCAGCTCAGCTACCCATCCTTCACGTTAGTACCGCCTTCCTCTAAACGAAGCGCATCACTGCTAAAATAGGACCAAGTCAGAATTGTAGTTCCTTTATTAACATGAGATAGAATTAGCATGCTCGTATCAAAACTAGGAATAGACACCATGTAGCAAATTTTAAACTATTTAACTGGCAAATGCCAAGGAAGATTTAAGATTGAGATGCTGAAGTTGGTCTGCTGGTCTGTTTAAAAATTTGTTGGTTATCTTTACTCATCAGTATTTCAAGTTATAAAGACAGACATAATGTTGCTTGCCCTGCTTGCCTACATTGGTTCTCCTGTTTTATGAGCAGTCACAGACAATAATAAACCTTTATCCTCTTTAACAGCTATGTACCTTGCAGATGAGGCTGGTGGGTTCTTTAGTTAGTCCTTGTTTATACGAATGAAGTAATTCGCAGAAAGACACAAACAGAGCATTTGAATCATCTGAGGTCAGCTAGTTTAAAAAAAAAAAAAAGGAAAGAAATACAACTGCTAAGGAATTCTTAAAGAAAGAAAAACAGAGCCACTGCCAACGATTGCTATTATTATAAAACACATTCCTTAGATCCACTGTAATCTCACATAAAAATTACAAATAACTATTCATGCAGTTTAAGGGTAGATTTTCTTCATTCTCTTCTAGCATTTCTAGCACAGACCGGTGAAATTCTATATGGCCAGTTTTAAAGAATTGCATTACAGATCTTAACAGCAATTTTAATGACAGTAACAACTGCATGGTAAGCATTTAATTTTCAGAAACCCTCACACAAAATCCCCCTTGCCTATGAACTCAAAAGAGTTAGAAATTTCCCCTGCCCTTCGGAGGAAAGTTTGGCAATATTATGTGACAGCTTGACACCAAGAGAAAACTAAAGTAGTATTTGCATGCAGCGTAACAAAACCCTCACACCCACTTCTCCTGCATGTTTTCAACTCTTTTTTCAGTAAACCAGCAGTCACAGCTCAGCTCAAGCACAGAGCTGAAAAAGAGCTCTGACTAGCTAAAACACGGTTACATGACCTTAAATAAATGCTCATTAAATGCATGAAATTAAAGCTTTGATGGGAAGGCTCGCCGGAGTATGGTGTTCAACCCAAGCAAACCAGTTGCATCAAGAAATCACTGGCTTTTCTCAAGGAAACAAAAGGTTGGGGCTTTTTAAATCTTATTTTGCTCCAAGTAAAAACATCCATTAGTTCAAATCACACAAGTCCAGGTCTCTGCTTTCGTGCTCATCTCTCGCTGCTTTAGCTCACTTGCTCAATGCGCTACCCCAAACACCAACGCAGCCATCAACCTTTTAAACCCTTGGTTTGCCTTTAGGAAGGCGGCTTGATTTTGCCCTACATAGTGCAGGAGCATTAACCACCTCCATGCCTCTGGTGTCCTTCCCGTTACAAAATGGGCACTGTCATTCCAACTGGAGAGGTTGGGTGGGTAAGTAAGTTCACTGAGAATGAGAAGTATGATTACAGTGGAAAAGGACTACTTGGCCTCAAAATAAAACAAAACCCCTCAAACCAAAAGGGAAGCGAAGCCTGCAAATAAGCAATGCTACAGGAATAAAGAGGCCGGACCAGTGCCATGAAGTAACAGCTGGTGAAAAGAAAAGGCTGTGGTATTCCACAGTCAAAAAAACTTCACCGGCAAGACGCAGCGCAAGATCCTGCAACACAAGGAAGTGCCATGGAAACACACACTGTCCAGGTATTCCAATGTTAGAGGAGTTCAAGTCTCACCAGCACAAGGCATATTACAAGTTTTCTTTGTACCTTTGGACTTGGATGTGCTATCAGAGCGAAGGCCTTCACTCTCTTCAGCGGTGCCTTTAGAGGCTGACCCCTACAAGAACCCCCGAAGAGGACCCCACAAGTAGAGCCACAGGCACAGGTCCTATGGCCTTGTGTACCTACCACAAGCAGAGCAAACAAGTAGTGGGTAACATCTCACAGCAATGGTTGTGAGACAGCACAGGAGTGACCACACTGACAGTTTGGGTTTCACACAAATGAAGGCATTTGTGGGCTTTTAAGCAATTTTTTACCTTGGCACTCCCGCTCAGGAGTATAGAGAAGTCAGAAACATGTTCTAGTGCATGACCTTGACACCCAGCAAGTCCAACCTGCCACCAAAGACTACCAAGCCAAGGCATGCCCCTGCAAGTCCAGGCTCCCGATCCCACAAGGGGCACTTCACTGCTGAGTTTGAAATGACCCCCTATGGTTATTTCAGTCACTGTGACCCACTGCCAGATGACACCACGGGCACAATTGGTCCCCTGCTCCTCCTCCAGCCTCTCCGCTGCTCCTCCAGCACACCAGCACCTGTATGTCCATTAGCACAGGTAACCTCGCACAACACTATTGCCTACAGTGGACCTGCTACACCACATTAGCTTCCCGCTGCTCTCATCATAAAACTACTCCTCCAACAGGCTCAGGAGGTGTTGCATTGTATCACCCAACTCCAAGAGTCGTATTTAGCCTGTTAAATATGTCCTTGTTGAGTTTATATGCAAACCACCCCATAAAGCTATTAGGCTGCCATATGGAAATCCGGCAAGCGACTGAAGAAAGCAACGCCTTAAACAATGCCTGGCTCCCATATAAAGCAGTAGTATGTGGTTTCATGCCAGTGCCTAGCAACCCCAGACGGTCCCCAAAGCTTCCCCAGGCCAGGCGAAGTCCCGGCGCTGAAGAAGAGAGGCTGTGACACTGCTAGGGCGGAACAAAGTGCAAGATCAAACAGACGCAGGGCGACTGGGCTGGTGAGGCAGCAGAGCCCAGAAGACAAGCCTGTCAGCCTGACGGCCTGTCACACAGCCTACTTGAGGGAGATGAGGTAGCAAGCAGCATTAATAATGCCGTTTCAGCCCATAGAATTCCTGTGTATACATGGAAAGTGCAATTATCCCTACTCTATTGAAAAGAAAATTAAGGAGACACAGAAACAAAAGAATAAAAAGAAGTAGTTAAGTGCTCAAGGTCACCTATAAAGTCAATGGCAAAAGAAAAAAGGAAAAAAAAATAATTCCCAGAGACTCCAGACTGATAGCCCGTTTAATGGGATGTGCTAATTTCATGTCAGAGGGGTACTCATTTAAACACCCACTGGTCATCTGATACTCCTCACGTTATCTAGATTATAAAATTGGAAAAAACCCACCAACCGCTTTTTTTTTTTTTACAAATATATAGTTACGTCGTGTATGAAAACCTAGCGACGATTTTAAAACACAACCCTTCACCCCACAGATATTAAAAAAATTATTCAACACTTATATCTGTGCTAAAGGTTTGCAGGTCGTTTTTTGCCCACTAGTGTATTAATGACGAAATGAGCCAGTTGGTGAATTTCCAGGGGAAGGGGTTAACAGCTAGTAGAGATGGGTGGGAGGGAGTAGGTTGCACTAAATCCATTAGCAGTGACAAATAAAAATAGAAATGAGGAAGACCTGACAAAAGCTAATGGATTTGCACCATTTCCCCCTATAACTGTTTATTTAATGTAGGGTTTTTCCTTGCTTAGTATTTAATATTGGTTCGCAGGATGAATTGAGGGGGAAAACCAGGCATTTTGACAAATGGTTTTGAGAGGCTGTCTGGATGTGGGGTTTACAAGTGTCCCTGGGCTCTTTAGGGAAACAAAGCTGTGCTCCATCCCGAGCCCTGCTCCGCAGCCTCAACAGATCCCTGTCACCTGCAGCAGGCACATGCTGAAGAAAAACTGTCCTCCTGCAACAGAGACCTCAGTGTCACCGCACATCTATCAACACACAAATTATTTCTGCCACTTACATACACATACTCTGCTCTGCTTGTGTCCCACTTCTACACTAAGTTCAGAGATACTGATTTTTTACTATCATTTCTCTTTCCCTCTCCTAGTTCTCATGGCTGAATGAAACCCCAGAAAGCAAAACCAAACACCACCACTCCCCCACGCTGCAAACATCCTCCAAAATGAGGCAACTTCTCGACTGCATTTGAAGCCTTCACCTTGCTCACACAACACAAATCAGCACAAACTTGCCAGGACAGGGCCTGGCTTCAGCAGCCTCAACAGCCCAAATGTCACAAGCCCAAAACTCAGAGATTCCAAAAAACCTGGGACCTCACCATGACTCGGTACCTTTGCAAGCAGCCTACACCAATCCTCCTTCCTCCCCAACACCAGGTACTGTCACAAGGCTCTGGAGAAACACCTTCTACATTAGTCAGTAAGATCAATGGCTCTGCAGTGAAGGCGAACCAGGGCAGGAGCAGTTTAGCTCCAGGAGCACCAGTCTCCTGCAGGGAGGTCAAAACCCAGCCGCTCCAGCGCTCAGCACACTCAGTCTTCGACACTGGCCACCCTGGTGGGACTGAAACAGTAGCGTCTGCAGGAGAGGGCTTTCCTCACCTGGTGGGATCTGGCATCTTGTTTTTACTATAATACAAAACAAGCAAGAAATCCCACCTGAGCGTCACACCACTGAGACCTACGCATGGCCACAGCAAGCCCCCACCGGCCTGGAAGCAGGCCTGGATGCCCCACCACCTTTGGCACTAGCCTCTTCCCTGCACATGTTCTGGAGAGCCAGACACAGAACCCTTCCCAGGAGAGGCAGAAACACACCTCGAATGCACCAAAGCCTTCCAGCACAGGGAGGCTCTGGCCTCCAGACTGCAAGGGAATCACACACCCGGGTGGAGACGGGGAGTAGGCTGCTAAGCCGCCTGCCCGCCTCCACCAAATACCATGTCACAGGTCACTAAAAAGCACCCTCTCCTGATCCTAGCTGTAACTTGGGTCTCCTCCAGCAGCTGCCCCACAGCCCATCCACGCGGAAGTGCACAAAGGCTCTCCCCGCTCCAGCTGGCGAGATGCCCCAGCCCACCGGCAGCAGGAGACAGCCAGGGCGGTGGTGTTACTGCAAGCGCAAACAGGAGACACCGGGGCACGTGGGTGAAGCACGGCGCGTCCTTCCACCCCGGCAGCGAGCCCAGTCCCCTGGCCCTCCCTGCAGGTGTATGGCACCCGCCCCTGCCACACCACAGCTGGGGAGCCTGCGCCCAGCCCCAAGGGATGAGCATCCTACCACCAAGCTCAGGGAGGGAAAAGCAGGTGAGAAACTGCCCTCCTCAGCAGAAGGATGGGGTGGCAGGGGAAGAAAGCAAGCTACGTTGAGGAGTTTCATCCAAGTCATACTTGAGGTGGAGTAAGTTAAAAGGCACAACATGAGAACTTCTCATTGTGGGAGCAATTGATTTGGATGTGCTCACATTTCCTCCCATTTTTACTTTAAGCCCGCTGCAGATGCACAAGCTTGTACAAACATTAAGAACATGAACTTGCTTAGCCTTCAAAGTTTTATTCACAGTAAGATTCATTAAAACTGTAAGAAGACTCCCTTTATTGTTTTTCTACATGTAGCATCTCAAAAATAGATTTGATAATTATCAGGTTTTTGTTCCTTGGGTTTTTTAGGTGTCTGTGTCTTTACAAGCATGGCTACATTGGTTGCAACTGGTAAAACCCTAAAAGCAGCAGAGGCAACAAAGCTTGGCACAAGGAACTTCTGCAGCATGAGCCACTCAATCAAGCATATTTTAGAGTGGATAATTAATACTGCATTTCAGCTTCCCTGAGCACTTCCACCCGTAAAACAGATTTGAAAGTGTGCAGATAGTTTATTAAACATGGCAAAGTGATTACATTAGAGAAATAAGACGTAGACTCACCGGTGTGCGTGGATTTAAAGCAAAAAATGAATATTTAAATCTAGGTACTTTTCTAAGGAAGCTAGCAAGTCCCTGATCAAAACCCGCAGCTTGGCAAGAACAGGATTCACAGGTATATTCATGTTATTTCCCGGGCAGGCTAGTTCTGCATTAGCAGAGCATTAATCAAAGTCCAAACACTTATGGATCCTGACTCAATATAGATTCTCCCTCTGTTTAAAGTCCGCCTCATTTTTCCAGATGCATTTTCAAATCCCACAGTGATTTTGCTATTTCATACAAAAAGCAAAGGAAAAGCGGGTTTCCTCAAATTCACAGAAGAGAATCGACAGGCACGTGACTGAGGCAGCAGCAGAGAGCCAGCCAGCAAACTCACTGAAACAAACCCAACAGAAATAGAAATGTCACTCTTCAGGGCGCCCTTTCAGCTAAGCTTGTAGCAAACAGGATGTGAGCATCAGACGCTGTGTGCAGAGAAGAGGTTATTCAGAATAGCAAGTTCAGGCACAGACCAAGTCTTTTACCCGGTGAGGAAAGAGTGGGAGGAAGGGGGCGGGGGGGGGGAAAGCTTTCAACCCACACACCGCAGTGCTGCCTGCCTGGGTTTTCCCTCGTCTCTTTTTAACTGAATTATCTCGCAAGCAGCCGTTTTCAAGTGTCATGTTCCCAGGCAGCCCCCGTAACTGGGCTGTACGGGAAGCCTGCGTGCGCTTCAAGTGTGCCAGGAGGAAGAGGAGGAGGAGAAATGACAGACTCCTCAGGAAAATGAGACCACGGACAACCTCAGCAGCGCCAGCAGCCCTGAGAAGAGGCTGGGGCACTTGTCGAAAGATACACCATACACAGAAAGGAAGGCTTACTGCTTGGCTGGAACACGAGAACAAGAAGAAAAACAGAATTTGTAGCAGAGGAGGGGAAAGAGAGAACACAACACTGTCTAGAAACCTCTGGAATTTAGAAAAGCTGCATTAACTTCTAGATTGGGCTAACTCACCACCTTCACCCTCCCACTCCTCAGTGTTTACTAGCAAGCTAATACTCATTCTGATCATCATATACAAAAAGGCTGCTGATCAATATTGCACAATGGTGATTAGTGCTCAGTGATTAAACATCCGTGTATGAATTTATCTGACATAACATGCCTGAAATGGAAGGAAACAGGGAGAAACAATTTCTGAGCAGATTCCAGTAATGAAAATTGACAACTTGCCCAACAGGAGATGTTGATATTGTGAAGAGTTCGGAAGCAACAAGATGATCTATGATACTCTTGGAAGGACAGAAAACTGTTTTCCTCCAAATTATTCATGATCAAATATGCCTTTGAACAGATCTACCACCTAAAGCAAAATAAAACCTCATTTAAGGATGCCAAAGCAAGGCACTTTCATGACACAGGTGCCATGCAAACAGGCCTGCTGTGACCTGAGTCACTGTTCCAGGTTTCCTGTGATCTTTTTCTCCATCAGTTTCACACAGGAAGCCTTCATATTTGACACACCAAAAATAGCAGATGGTTTACAAATTAAAATCTTGCTTCAAAAAGGGTTGCAACTTTTTTCTTTTATGAAATGCAAATGCACTTTCACAGCACAGTGCAATGACGACCTAAAGCACTTGCCCCTGCCACGTGTTCCTCAGAGAGACATTTATGAACAGTTCCACCTCTGGATGATGCCAGTAAGAAATGAGAGAACTAATAAGGGAAAAAAACCATAAAAATGGCAATCAGAAATTAATACTTGAATGTGAAAAGCAACCAAAAATAAAGTACAAACTCCCTTACAGAGAAAAACGGGTAGCTAGAAAATGAGGTCCGCACTGCTGAAGGTCCTAACCCAAGGCTGAGCAAAAAAGAAGGGGCACCTCATAATTGACTCCGTCCATCCTACTGATGATAAAAAACTTTGACAGCAGCAACCTTACCCTTCAGAGATGTGTAACGTACCAAATCCTGCTGAAAAACAGTAACCAGCCCTTGAGCATGCTGGTGGCGTAAAAATCCACCATTGCTTGCCCCACAAAAGGAAGCCAGATATACCAGCTCCAAAGTGCCAGCCCATGGAAAAGGGCTGGCATCTTCCAAAGGGTCCTTCTTCTCTTCATAGTCACACCCAGTGACCACAAATGCTGACATCTGCACTGTACAGAAGAACATTTCTGTAATTGCTGTGTTTTCCTTGCAAAAGACTCTCCAGGGTAATACTAAACACACCACCAACAAAAGAGTTTGAAAGAAACTTGACAGATTACAGCTTTATTGTAACCTCCAGAATCTGGCTTTAATATCGCCGATTCATAGCACTTTTAGCATGTTGGGATTCTAGGTGTTTCTAATAGAAAGTCATGAGATGGTGCAAAATCTTGGGGGGGGGGAACCCAAGCTCAAACAAAAATGTTTCCAGCTGTCTTCACTTCTGTAAAAGAGCCTGTAAAAGATCTTAAAGGCTCTAAAATACACCCCCCCTCCCCCATTATTTTAAATAACAACATGTTTTTTAGGCCAATTTCATAACTTCTAAAGCTCAAATATCTATACAAGTAGCCCCCACACCATCCTTATCATGTCCATCCATATTACTACACACAGACACACCTAGATGCTAACATTACTTGGTCTAACTTAAAAGCCACGCAACACAAACACAGATAATTTATTTGGGCAATTACAGAACTCCCTCCCTTTCCAAACAACAGCATGTCTCTGTACACAGTGCGAGAAGGCTAAGGCTACACATGGCATGGATTGAAAAGCCATTTAAACCAGGTCTGGAACTGTTTCATTGTTTAACCTGATGCCAAACAACACAAATCGACAGATAAGAGGAAAAAAACCTAAGAGTTTACCGACAAAGCAAATTTTTCCCCTTTTTAGTGCATGTCTAAATTAAAGACTCAGAATGCAAAATCCAAAAACAAGTTTGGGAACCGTGTCTTATAAATTGCAAAGGAAATAAATCTAAGTTGATGTGGCACACAAGTGGACAATTCTACCACAGTTAAGACACGGACTCTCATCCCATCAACTCAAGCCCAGGCAAACACATTTTTGGCATGCTAGACACTGGAGGGTGAGTGGGACTCAAGTGCTGATGAAGGAGCAGATGGTAATTAGCAAAAGTGGTTAGACCATAAGCATGTTTACTTTGAAACTAAAATAGTGCAAGTATTTTAGCTGGGGGCGGGGGTGGGAGGAAACGGGGCGGGGGGACACACATTTTCCTATTTTTTTCCTAGTCAGTAGAAAAAACAGATGAGAAAGCAAGAGCTTTCCTATAATTTCAATACTACAAATTAAAATCAAAGGTTTCTAAATGAAAATTTCATATTTTTTTCCTCAAACAAGAATGACAGAAAAGCTTGTCTCTTAATGGAAAGGATCATAATTGTATTTCTGCTTTCCCAAATTCAAAATCAGTCATCTCTAAAAGCCAACAGCAAACGACACATCAAAGCAGGCTTGCTGAGCCAAGAACAAGGAACTTTATTCCTCTGAACAAAAGCAGCATTGCCCAAAAGGCAGTGAAGTCTTACAGGTGTTTTAGAAAAACCTGAACGAACACTAGTTAAAGTGGAGGTGTTTTACTAAATTTTAAGTGCTGGTTTGTTTTTGAAAAAAGCAAGAGAGGCAGTTCAGGTTAGTTAGACTCTTAATTTAGAGTTATCTGTTTCGACTAATTGGTAACCAGTTGTGGCAACAGAACACATCTATCCTAAGGAAATTTTGCAGAGATGTACCACTATGACAGCATCTTGTTTTCTTAATACAGAGATGCAAGTAGATAGAAAGCGTTATGCGATGACCCAAATCCATACCACTTTTTGCTCCTGTTCTACCTTAAAAGTGTTTAGGTGATCTAAAAACCAGTATGACTATGTAATGCTTTTTATATATAAAATACATCTTTATACACACACACACATACAGAGAGATACAAAAAATTAATGAATTTAAGCAGAAAAGGAGGTACAGCCTGAACAATAAAATCCCATTTGTCTCAATAGCTGGAAGCTAGCACCATACTGAGTCTCCTGTGCAATTTGTCTCTATGACAGCTTCTTTCCTATTTCTCTGCCATGCAGCTAAAAGTCTAGAAAGTATTAGAACTTGATATATAATTGTAAAAAACAAATCTATCCTCTTTTACAACAGAAAGGTTTGCACATTAACCCTGCGCATTGAGGGAGCAAACATTCATCTGTGAGGAAGAGGGGGTAAGAGAGAGAAAACCCAAATAAATTAGTGCGACGAGGTAATTACGTAACAATAAATGCATTACATTAGTTGCCAAAACAGGAAAAACCATTTTAGACAAGTTCATCTGAATGCTTCAAAATAAACCATGCAGCGCTAAAAGCGTTGTCCAATTCCCAGCCATTTTGGCCACGTCCTGACTCTCCCAACTTCCCATTTCTCCACACTAAAGACTGAAAATCTGCGTTTCCTGTGCACACTATGCGTTTCTTCCTCCCTACCTTAGCTATGTGGGCAAGCCAACGAATTATTTATGCTAATCATCTACAGCTCTCTAGACTTAAAGTACTGCAGGAAGGGTGGCAAGGACTTTATTCCTAAAGATGAACCATGCAAGAACTATTTAGCTCTCCCCAACAATTTAAAGAAATCAGATCTAATTGCAAAACTGATACATTTACTACTTTCTGTATCACGTAACTTTTGACAGCGTTTACCCCCCTTCCCCTAATCTCAAAGCAGAGCATTCCGTGAACAATTTCCCTATTTTTACTGGAATGTACATAACCTAAGGAGAGATGTGTTCCCACTCTTCACCCTAAAGGGTGATGAAAAGAGATAAAAATACATAAATAAAAGCTTGAGATACTGAGTATCTAACCCTAGTCTTGCATTAATCCCCACAGCCCCTGCAAGTTGCACCGTAGACAATTTTGTTTTTCAACTGTAAACTCAGAAAAACATTTACAATAGTTGCCTCATCTCAATGAGTACCCTCCCACAGCAGGCAGCCACAGGATCTCATAAATACAGTTCTGGAGCGGCGCCTAATTTTCTGCTTGTAGCTTGAATGAGTGTGAATTCAGCATTTGACTAGATTCTCTTATGCAAAATCCTATCAATAAGTTTCTGCTCCGTGTACTTCCATAGACACTTTTCCATGCCATTGAGACTTCCTCATACAAAAGCCAGTTCATTCCTCTGCTTACCAACAGTTGTCTTTCAGCAAGTTACACCAGCGTTTCAAAATCCTCGTAGCACTCAGCTAGTGGTAAATTGCTACTGTTCACTGCTGCAACGAAATACAGCAATTCAGCATGCCGTAGATAGTGTTTCGGTATCTTAAGTCACTGTTTAAGGGCAGCAATTTGGGTTTTTTTTCCCCTACTGTAGCAAGGAATAACCCACTCACATTTAAGATCCTTGGAACGAGTCCTCTCACAAATTCCTACATCAGTTCCCAGGACAAAGTTTCCATAACACCCAGAATGGAATTTGAAGAACATAACTAACAAATTAAAATGTACTGTCTCCAAAATAACTATTATGGATAACTGAGTAAGATCCAGAGGCATCAATTATGGCCATAACTGCTACTTTCCACAGCCCTCAGTCCCAGTTCTGCTGTTGTTTACTCAAGAGTAAATCAAAAGCAGCTCCTCGGAAGTCAGGAGTCCAAATTGATGGAAGAACAGAAGAAAACGGGGAATGTTCCAGGCTAAGAAGCACAGATAGTGACCTACCAAAAATACAGGAGGAAAAAAAATTTATGCCAGAGTAGGAAGATCACTCCCCTTCTACCTCCCAACTGTTGCTTATCTTGCATGACCTCTATCACTGATGAGTCTGACAACACTTACAGCTATCAGAAATTTAGGACTTTGTAGAAGCCAGTTGAGTTGCCAGCAGGTAGATAAATCTTGTTGGCATCCAGACTGTTATAAATGTGTTTATTCTCCAGAAAAGATAACCATGGTTTTATTGCTATTGCAATAATCTGCACTAAACCCGGCAGTGATGCGAGAGCAGTATATCAGCTACCGGGCATCTCAGCAGCTCCAGCCATTTGATCAGTGAGATCTGAAGGTAGGCTAAGAGGAATCGTGGACACGATGACATGGCAGAGTCGAGGCATTCTGTGCTGCCTTGTGAAATTAAAGGTGAGAATCCCTGCTAACTTCAGTCCCGAACACTAATTTTGCTCAAAGGGAAAACATCTCAAGAAGCTCTTGCTAAAAGCAGCGCAGTTGAGGAAGGTGCTCCTTGCCCTCACCTACAAGGCCAGTTAGTCCCAGGTCAGCCAGACTGTGCTGACCAGTGAGCGTCCCAGCAGCTATCCACGAGGCCACTGCCCAACAGCAACAGCATTTCTGCTCCTTCACATTGTCTCCACAATTAAAGAAAACTTATGGTATAACTTCTGTGCCTCAATTCTTCCCAACCAGAGAAATCAGAAAAATTAAGTCAGAAAAAACCAAGACAGAAGACCGATATAAGCCTACAAGCAGACATACAGGATCCATTTTACCTTTAAAGACGTCAAAGCAACGAGCATCAAGGAGCAGGGACTCATAATCGCACCTGAATGGACTGTCTGTGTTCCTCTGCTGCTTGTCAATGAAGCACTGCCAAACAACAAGTGTTGGTATCTCCCCTCTCCCCCAGCCCACCTGTAATAATTTCGCAGTCCTGGTGCTGAGCAGGTACCCTGCTTTTGTCCAGCTCTGAGACACCAGAGCAGGTGCGGAATGGTCAGGAGAGGGACTGAAACTAACTGGGAATTAGATCAAATGATAGATGTTAGGAAGCAAAATTGAGTATTTTTTGCCTTGAGACCAAAACTTAAATACCCAATCATTACAAGCCAGTTGCTGCTGCTGAAGAAAGCAAAATCTCATTGTTCTTCAACTACTTAGTAACAAACTGTCTTAAATGAGAAAACCAGCAAGATTCATACGCGCCTCATTAAAGCAAACTTTTTTCAGTACCTTCCTTTGCCTAGAAGACAGGAGACTTGACTTATACTGGTTCAAAATACCAGATTACGAATCAAAAGATAAAAGCAAATACTTAGAGACAGAACTCTTTATTAGCTTAAGATATACATATAAGCATGCAGCAGTCTTTCCCTAGATGCTTACTGAGCAAAACTTAACCAGAGGCAGCCACGTGGGTTTTTAAGCAACTCTGTGTTCACAAGACTAAGTACAGCATAACATACTGGTTTGTTATAGCTATGTATGGTGCTTGCACCGTGATCTCATCTAGCAATGGTCTGCCTGGTCTTGAAATGACAGAAGTTAATTACTTCTGCATGCTAAGCCACCACTGATCAACACACAAATACCAACAAACTAAATTAGAGTCACACCAGGTCCCTTTTTCATAAGGATCCCAGCTTGTGTTAGCCTGGACCATTCATTTGTTTTAACTAGATTTACGATGAAGACACAGCAATTATCTGAAAAATAACGCAGAAGGAGCAGGTGTGAGCAGCCTGGAGACTGCTTCTCAGACCCCACCAGGCCAGTCCTCTGAATGACTTTACTGGGAACGTGGAGCTGCCACAGGAATGAGCCAAGGTTTCAGCTGCCTGGGTCAGCGAGTGGGACGCAGCAACTGCCTGAAACCATAGCAAGGAAAGGAAGCTTCTCCAGCAACTCAATGGCTACTTCAGGATGCCTGAAGAGTATTTTCAACTCCTCAATTATTTTCAACTGCTCAATTACCATCAAGCCTTTTAAACGCTTTTTCACGAGGTCTTCACCCAGGAAAAGAAGCCACGTAGCACAGTTTGCTGTGCTCTTTCAGCCAACACAGAACACTTCCACTTCCCTTTTAGGAAAGGAAGGAGGAAGTCTAAGGGACCCATATTTTGTAATTCAAATGGATTCTTTGATGTTTTGTTGAAGAATTGAAGTGAGACAGAAGAGCGCACACTCGGCCAGGCCAGCAAGCCCAGTTCATCCGATGTTCAGCCACAACCAGAGGTAGCGCAGCCGCCGTTGTGGGCCTGGTGCTCAGGGGCACGTCTTGCCTAACGCCACAGCAGTTCCACCGTGATCTCCCATGGGGCAGCGGTCGTTAATGGACACATAAAGAGCTCCTGTGTACATACACACTCCGGCCCCATCATCAGCGAGGCATCCTGTGCTCAAAGCGGAGTGTGGCCCCAGGATCCCTGCTTCCTTTGCCAGCAGTAACAACAGCAGTCCATTAGCTCTCTGACAATTAGGAAGAAATCTAGCTGGTGATGAGGACATAAAGACAGCAGCACAGAAAAGCCTGATAATTGATTTTATGGACATCCTTCCCTTTTCACAGACTCACAGAATGAATGTTAAGGGTTGGAAGGGACCTCTACAGATCATCTGGTCCAACTCCCCTGCCAGAGCAGGTCCACCTACAGCAGGTGGCACAGGATGGTGTCCAGGCGGGTTTTGAATGTCTCCAGAGTCGGAGACTCCACCACCTCTCTGGGCAGCCCGTTTCAGTGCTCTGCCACTGTCAAAATGAAGAAGTTGCTCCTCATGTTCAGATGGAACTTCCTATATTCAATTTTATATCCATTGCCCCTTGTCCTATCACTGGGCACCACTGAAAAAAGACTGTCCCCCTCCTCCTGGCCCCCTCTCTTTAAGTATTTGTAAACATTTATGAGATCCCCCCTCAGCCTTCTCTTCTCTAGACTAAAAAGACCCAACTCCCTCAGCCTTTCCTCACAAGAAAGATGCTCCAGCCCCCTAATCATCTTTGTGGCCCTTTATTTTCCATAATAGCTTTCCAGAGTATTCATAGCACAGCTCCACTCAGAGCCACCCCTACTGCCAATATTAAATCCTTTGTACAACAGAAAGAAACAAACCTTGCAAAGCTGAGAAAACATACACGCAAGCGTGTACATACATCCCTCTGCAGTTTTCTTCAGACCATTTCACCCATGTCATATGGGCCCAGCCCAGCACCTAGCATGTACCTGACTGAACACACAAGCAGCCCCCCAGTGATTAAAGCACAGTCCATGCTCTTGAAGGTAAGAGCATTCCCTGCCTCCTCCCTTCCCCAACCTTCTCCTGCTGCCGCCAGGTCAGCTCTGAGCTGGCTGAAAGACGCAGGCACGGTTTCATGCCAGATTAAACAGAGCTGAGCCCCGTGGCCTGTGCTGACACCGGTGCTCCTCTGACCACAGTGACCATGAGCTAAGCAGGGAGCTGCAAATGAATCCAACTATATTCGCCCACTGAAAAATAACCCAAACAAAAATAAAGAGAAACAGTTTTCAGACCGCTCGTTGTGTGGTGACACACGTGCCAGTATGAGCTCAAGAGGAGCTGGCAATACAGCCCCTGATCCATTCAATCCCCCAGCAAAGGGGGGTGGCCAGGGTGGCCAAGTTGGGCAGGGACCATGCCTGATGGTGGCAGCCCAGACTTTGATCACTTTAAATCAGCTGTAAAACACCACAAAGAGCCACTAATACAGGCCACCTGAAAAACAAATAGCACAGTCCTGCTCCCAAGGAAAACATCTCCCACAGAGCTTCCCACTGTATTTAAACTTCTTTTTTCATTTCACCCCAGTCTTTGCCTTGCTGTAGGGACCCCATCCATTACCCCACTAGCCACCCTGCACCATCTCTCCCTGCAGCCGCCAGCCTCTACCAGGCCTTTCTTCCGTCAGGAACAGCTTGCCTCCTCAGCAATCCCAACTGGAGGTACTCCCCAGCCTCCCCCTTATCTCTACTCCCTTTGTCATCTCAGCAGAACTGTTTGTTGAAGCACACTGTGACCTGAATCAGGGAACAAAGCTGAAAAGCAACTCAAGAATTACAAAAAGAGGGAAAGATAAAAACCCAGCCGGATCAGATCTCTGATCAGATCCGTGCTTTGTCACAGAAGTCCATGTGCACCGGGAAGGTGTTGGAGCAAACAGCCAGGAGCAAGGGAGCTGTGAACACGGCTGAAAAACAGACTCCTCAACCCCACCACAGACCAAGCCCAATGGGTAAAGAGCAGCTCACTCCTCCTTTCCTGTCCAGGCTCTTGGTGCTGCTTAATACACTTCGGATTGTCTTTCCTGTGGGTTAGGAGCACATGCATGGCCAGTTACTCCATTTTGTTTAACCTAAGAAGCCAGTCCCCTGTGGTAGGTCAATAGCCTATCAACGTGCAACTAACCCCCAGTTACCCAGCAGGGTGCCTGCCCGTGGGCTATCTTAACCAAGAACAAGATAACGTAAATACCTTAGATAGAAGAAGGTTCAGAGGACTCTCCAGATATTGCCAGCTCTTCATCATTACTTGAAAAAGAACTGATTATGCTTTGTACAGCTCTAAACCAGTTAATACAGGCAGACTCCACTGCAAAGTCTAAGCTCTGATGTAAAGTCAAGCAGCGGGAAGCCAGTGAAACGGAAGAGTGTTATTTCCACGAACTGCTTTATGAAATATATTATTTAAATATTCAGTATAATTTCTTGGGTTTGCACTTCAAAAAACCTACAAGGGTTCAAGAAAAGCTCTCCGTAAATCATCTGGTATCTGAACCCCCATATTACAGTACGGTTCTAGAGACTTATGATGGCTCTGGAAATGAGACGAGCCTTGTTTCTCTAAATATCAATTTGAGAAGAAAATTTCTGAAACTAGAGAGCCTTTTAGTATGACAGACCGGGGTATAAAAAAATGGATTTTGAGTTAAACTAGACAAATTCCAGCTTAAAAACACAACACCTTTTAACAATTTGGGAAATTAACAGTTGGATCAGCTTATTTAGGACATTATTTTATTAATGGAGTCAACATCATCTGAAGTCTTTAACATGACTCTGACATGTTTCTGCTGTTTGGCTTTGTGTTTTTTTACACTTCAGCTCCACCACATGTTATAAACACCGTGAAATTCTGATGTTTGTGTTATTTCAGTCAGTCTAGGTAGTAACTATTAAAAATGGAAGAGATCATTCCTGTCCCCAGAGCGCCACTGAGCTTTCTGGGTCCTGTGAAATATTCCTGAATAATACTGTTAAAAGAGGGAGGACAGGGTCCCTGGTCCCTTGCCTTTGTGTATATGCAGATTGGATTAGGAGATTTTAACGCAGAACAAGCAGGCTCCTTTTCCTCTCACTCCAGCTAGGGCTTATCTTTCTGCAAGGTTTTACCTGTCAAAAGCCCAGACATTGTCACATCAGAGGTAAGACACTGGTAGGAGGGACTCCGGAAAAGCCTCCTGTGTCCAAATGGTCCCCCCACAGCTCTTGTCAGGTGCCCTGGCAGAGCACTTAACGAGAGGCAGTGCATTAGACAAGGACAAGTTGGACACCGGCTCTCACAGAGCCCAAGGACCACTCGGGAGTCCTCAGATCTCAGAGCCTGCTCCAGACAGAGGAGGAGCCTGGCTGGATCTCCATGACCCAGTTATGGACCACGTACTTCTAAGAATAACTTCCACATCAAGCAAGGAGAATTTTCTTCTCCCGTCCCCATAAACATATCCTTTACCCTCATTAGATTTTTATTAAGACGTCCCTCAGCACAAGTGCCAAACAAACCTTTAAGAGACGAATTTCTTCAGCGTGCGTAGAGCCAGAGGCATGTGTGTGCTTCCCTATCTCAGACAACGCAGAGCAGACACAAAGAGGATCCCTCTTGATAGGATGGATGCCTGAAGAAGCACAGACTGGGGAAAAGATGGCAGAATAGCAGCAAGGAGCATGGGACGAGAGCCCCAGCTTCTGTAACCGTGGGCTGCTCACGCAGAGAAGCAAATAGGGTCAAACATCCTTTCCTCTCATCCACTCATTTGATAATAACGATCGAGAAAGTTTGCATTCATGAAAGGCACAGACGTATCGCGTGCCCTGAAAATACAATCCTAACAGCCTTTGTTCAAAGCAGGAATCCCTACACAAATAAAATAAATCTTCAAGGGGAGGAAAAAAACCCAGGGCTTATAACAAAATTTTTCAACAGACCCTTAGCTCGAGCAGCACTAGTGGGCGCAGCTATAATTACAGCAAACCTACATAATGCGTCTGAACTAGCTTAGCCCTTTCCCTGCAAGCAGAGAAGCTGCCACATCAGTAACTCCGTTGCTAGGGCAACTGCTTACTTTCCATATCAACTGCAAACTCGTTGCTATGGAGACACATATACAAGAAAAATTCCTCTCTATAGCCAGGGACCAGATGGTAGGGAAGTCAGGGAAGTCATGGGCTAACGGGCTGTACTAAATGGGACACACACTAGAGGACATTTAGGTCTGTACGTTCACAATAGCATTAATCTGAATGACTGAATTCACCGGTCCAGCAGTACAAACAAAGCCAGGGAACTCCTCATCTACTCCCCCATCATGTGATACTTCATACTCCGGCCAACTATTATTAAACTGCTGAGCTCAATGCAAAGAGGTTTGTACAATCAAGGGCTCAGCATTTTCCCTTCTTCAGCCCGGCTCTCTGTCTCGATCCAGGAGATCAGCCTCATCACAAAGTTAGATGAATAGTCACTCTGTCGGCTTGCCAGGTAAGCCTGATGGCATTGCAGCTGAAGTGGAATAGAAGCAGTGCATAAACAAATCCAAGGAGAAAAATGTCTTTTCCCGGCATTCCACACCAAACCTAAATGCACCAGGACAGGGCAAGTTGAAAACTCGAGTGATGCAGCCTGTAAGTCTTTTCTTTTCTTTTTTTTTTTCCTGTTACAAGGAACTCCCATCAGGAAATGCAAGCATTCATATGCACGCAGAAAAAGCTGCATACTTTAAATACATATTTAGCCCTATGAATATAAATTAGTGGAACCCAAGATTGAGAAAACTACTATGCGGAGGGAATTCAAAAAAGAATTAAGTGTTCAGCAGAACTTTTTTTAGAAAAATGATTACTGAAAGGCTACACAAACAAACACTGGAAAGCACAACTATGAGAGGAAAAGCTTCTGGCTTTTCACAGTGTGTCAGTGCACATCAACTGGCAAAGGTCTGCAATTCCCAGCACTGATTAACTCCTTCTCCCCACACTGCACATGTTTCAGAGGCTATCTTGTTAGCATTTTATAACATGCCATTTCCTAAATGGTTTGGGGTTTTTTTTCCACATAAAACCAGTAAGACAGGCATACTCCAAACCTGCAGCTTGCAGAATCTGGCTGCAAAGGGGAAGGAGTGGCATGAAACAATTCCTTATAGAGGATAGTTCCCCCCGGCCTTACCCTGCCCTGAGCCCCAGCCCAAAACCGGGGAACCCTTTAGCTGGACACCTTCCTCCTGAACAGCAGAGGTGCTTGCTGCAAGGTGCTCGGATCAACCCCAAGTGTGCGTGTGCATGTGGACGAAGGTATTTTCAAAGCCAGCAGTTGATGTTTACTGCTTTCCAAGTCCACAATTAGCTATCGAGCACCTGATTCAGCAACTCTGACGGAGCGCCAGTTCTGCGCTCGGGACTCTGTCTGCCACCTCCCTTGGCCAGACCATGAGAAAAAACCAGCAGGGGATTTAAACAACCTGCCTTGGTGCATTTCGCTTTTGAGGTATTCATCTCATTCACCTTAATGCTGGCTACCTGCAGTTATTAGCAGCTCCAGGAGATGCAAGAAATTCTTTCTCATAAGCTGGGATTTTCCAGGAACGAATAAAACCCCACCTCGTTATTCATATAGGCACGGCCTCCCACCACACCTTGTTGTCTAGCTATGTAACCATGGCTCTAATCACGGATTCAAGATGTAGTCATGCATTGTGCTCTGCCACTTCCCTGTGGAGAAGCAGCGCGTCGTGGTATTGTTCATATGAGCTCAGCAGACTGCCGGATATTTGACAGATAGGCACAAAGACAAGTTCCTCATAGGAAGGAAGCTGCCATCTAAACAGTCAACTTGTAAACAGAGGAAGAAGGATTGAACAAAACACAAACGGCAACGTTAAACACATGCCTTGCCAGTTGCAGTATTTTGGGATTTTTTAAACGTATTGTGTGGAAGTTTCATATGGTCTGGGATGGGATCGTAAAAGTCTGGTGTGGCACTTGTTATTATAGTCTCACTTCCAAACAAGAATTTAAGACTCTGCTTTACACAAAACAAGATCCAGTTCACAAACAGGTTTTTTAATCTCACGCACAATCTTTCACAGCAACTAATTTATAAAAATGCCAACATACAGTGTGTGATCAGCAGTCTGTGGACAGTGGATTCTAGGGAATAACATTTTAAAGGTGAGGGGGAGGGGAGAAGATAAAAGTTTCAATCGTTTAAAAAAGGAAAGCTCCAGAGAAAAGACAGTTAAGGAATCTAAAATGAAAAGCTGCTAGTTTAGGATAATGTATGACTTCCTCTAGAGCTCCTTGAGCTCCTATTCCACATCATTTAAAGTTAAATCGCACACAAAATAGGGAGAACAGCACCACCAACAGAAGTCTAGTTTCAGGGTAACCAGTTACAAGACAATCACAGCATTGACTTCAAAGAAATGCAAAAGTTGAGTGCATCTATTGTTTCTGCCAGGAGAAAGCATCCACTTTCTGATCTTCAGCCAATTTTAGAGACAGTCAGTGATGTGTTTTACCTGCTATTTATTTCACTAACCTGTGAGAAGGCCTGTGAAATTAAGCTGCAAGCTGATATTTTTATCAGTGTACTACTATTTTGCCAAAGATTCATCCAGACCACTACTTTTTGAGACGGTCCCCTTCGGAAAATGATACCTGCTCCCAGGCAGACTGACGCAGCAGAAGGCTATGCAAAGGACTGCCTCCACCACTCGGCTCACTTCCCCATTCCCTCACACACAGCCTCTTCCTGCAGACGCTGCTGAGGATTCAGCAATGAAACCAGGCGACAACAACAGAGATACAAAAGCAAAAACGCGCTCCCCAGGCTTCTGCCACCGCACCAGTCGCAGAAGCTACATGAGCCCAGGGAGAGAATGACTGACATTTCGGTGAATGGTAACTTTCACCTTTGATGTCAGACCTGTCTCCTCTCTTTGACGAGTTTATCTACAACCTGCTTGAAAGGGAACAAAGCTTCATCACCAAAATTCGGAACTACTTCTGTTTGTTTAAAAGGAAGAAAAGCTTTTTTCAGATTACAACACAGACTAGGGAAAAAGCGATGGACTCTTACATAAGGCATACCCTTTCACTATACATTTGTATAAGCCAAGAACAGCAAGCAGCCTATTTATAACGTGATTACATTCATCTAGTATAGCTGGAAACCATTACCACAGCATGATAACTAAAAACAGTATTTAACCACTATGCATGAAGACACCAGCTGGGGGGGGAAGGAAAAAAACATACACACACCCTGAGTACTTTCTTACAGATGTCTAGACAATGAATTTAATAAAATCAGAATGAGCCACGCTAAAGTAATGTTTGCTCTCTGAATTTAATGAACTACGTTACCAGGGACAGCACTGCATATTCTGCATTTCAGTGTTACAGACACTTTCTGGGATTAGCAGGTGACTCTTTTCAGAGCCACGTAAGTTTCCATAGTCCCAAACTTACCTGACTTCTGTCTTTGTCCACTTTCTTAAAACACTTATTCAAGGACAGATTATGTCTCACAGAATTCTTCCATCCAGTGGGTGCGTTTGCAAAATACGGAAAGTGTTCCAAGATCCAGTTGTATATATCCTTTACGGGCAGTCTTTTGGTTGGCGAGTCCTCAATGGCCATAAATATGAGGCAGCTAAAGGAATAAGGAGGTTTGCAGTTGGGGTTCTGCTTGGCATCGTAGGGCATGTCAGAGTGGGCAGGAGACGGCGGCGTGTCATCACCAATGTCCTGAACGGGGCTAACACTCCTCAACACCGAGTCCCCAAAGCTTTTCAGCAAGTTCTTGCTCTCGTGTAACCAGTTCAAATTAGTTAGTTCTTCATCTTCCATGGCCCCTTTATCTATTCTGATGGCAGGCAAAGAGAAATCTAGGTCCTCATCATCGTGAAGTGCCTTTGATAAATCACTATCTTGGTAACGTTGGCTTAGTCCACTGGGAACGCTAATTCCTGAGCCCTCTGGCTTCTTACTGGGAGGCATGACTGGACCCATTTAGACAGCAACTCCTGGGAGAGCAATTCCAAAGCGAGGGGAGAAAGAAACAGAGAGAGAAGTTAGCTCATGGAAAGATGCTGCATAACATTTTGACAGCTTTTCCCTAACTGGTCACTCTGTATTAAAAATGACAGACTCACATAAACACTCATCCACAGCTGTTGGGTACAATAATCTAAAGTCAGGAGAAGGGAAGAAATGTCAGTCGATGGAACAAGATGATAATCGATACGCCCCAGTTCTGCACATACATGAAGCTCTCCACACAGGAAATCCTAAAGACATATCCCTTTCATGAGGAACATATGTATCAAATCATTGTATACTCCGATTGTATTCTTTAATAAGCATGTAAACTAAAAAAAAAAAATTTAAAAAAAATAAAAAGAGGGGCTTAAGGCCAGTTGCTTCAGATTAAGTTCAGCTGTTTCACTTTTGAGGACAATACAACAGCACCATGATTAAAGTCACTCTGGCTAAAGGCTGAGGCAGACAAGTATCCCATCTGATTACAGCTGCAATTGCAACAAAACTCAGAAATGACAGCAGAACTTCAAAACCAGCAAGGGTGGGAGAAGGGAGGAGGGAAAGAAAAGCACAGTAGTTTTGGGACCAGGGCCAAGACACGGGGAAACAAGCGCCAGAGGAATACAGCACTTTAAAAATGTATGTAAACAGAGAAGATTTTAACATAAGCTGAACTGTATTTCAAACATGGTAGAAAACAGAGTCAGAAAGACTGCTGTGATGTTCAACAGTGGCCTGAGAGAGGTGAGAGAAGCTGCCAAGGGTGCTGCACCAGCAGGCCCTGGGGGGTACCTGCAAGCAGTAATATTCGGGAGGACGTTGAGCCCTTCAGAAACTGAGTGAAGTTGGGCACCGGTGCAACTCAAAAGCAGCAGACAGGAGCCCAACAATTCTACTTCAGAAGCAGGAGACGGGCTCCTTCAGCTTCTCCACACAGTAAAACTGCCAGGATCTAGGTCTGGAGATGTGAACGGCAGCGAAATAAAAACTGGAAAGAGTTAATAACAGATTTAAAAATGACGAAACTTCCTGCACAAACGTTGAACAACATCAAAATGATTCCCTGTATCTGAAACATAACCTCAGCAGTTCCCCGAAGTCATGCAGTCACACAGTCAATACTGTAAATGAAGAGAAAAAAAACCCACCTACTGGTAACAACAGAATCAATCACCTATCTACAGGAAAAAAGAACAAGATAGCCATTCGGGGAAAGAGAAATGATAGACTTTATTTTTGCTGTTTAAAAAATGGCAAAAAGGAAACAGGAAAGTTCCTCAAGTCTTTCTATAAACACTTCACACCAAGGCAGCCTTAACTAAAAACGAAACACACAGAACTTTTATGCACAGAAGCCCGTTAATACACACCATCACCCATCAAGCTGAGCGAACATGTGCTGTTTTACACAAGTATCTGGAAGAGGAAAAAATACCAAGGCAGATATAAACACCGGGAGGCCAAACTTACGTAGGTCCCACTTCCTAGCTTTCAAAACCGCATCCAGCACAGCCAGAAGGTAAACACGAGCATCGCCGGCGTCCGGGGGCACCGGCATCGCCTGTCTACACCGCACACTCAACTTTGACTCCAAATGGAAGTTACGTCCCATGAGCTTCTAAACAGGAAAATTATATGATGGCTGACAGTAAAGTAATTTAATTGCACTGTTGCTATGACAACACGCTGCTCTCTTTCTGTTTAATTTGCTTATTTGCCAGTATCCTCCCAAAGGGCCGTATCATACCATCTTTTTTTTTTTTTTTTTTCCCCCCCTTTTTCTATTTTCCCTTCTCCAGGCCCCGCTCCTCACGGGTGCCGGGGGTGACCCAGCGGCCTACCTCCCCCGCCGCCCCCTCGGGCCGGCCACCGGCGGCTGCAGGGAGGGCCGGCGGAGCGCGGCTCCCAGTGGGGCCGCCGCGGGCAGGAGCGAGGGGTTCCCGGGGCGGCCCCCCCCGCCGCCTCCGCGCCGGCGGGG
>VZSF01001143.1:194891-267890 GCA_013398295.1 Chionis minor
GGGCCTAGCGGCGGCGGGGTCGCGCCGGGCCGGCGGCGTTTTGCCCTGGGGCCGGGGCGGGTGTTCCAGGTCGGGAGGGCGGCGGGAAGCGGCCGGGAGAAGCCTCCGGTGCGGAGAGCGCGGTACCGCTGCCCGTCCGTCCTCAGCGGCGGCAGCCGCCAACCCACTTGTGCGAGTGTCCCCCCCCTCCGGCCGCTGCCCGTGGGGTGAGGGCCGCGGAGGGGAGCCCCGGCCAGACCGACCCCCCGGCCACGCTGCGATACATGCCGCGCTCGCCACCGAAGGCACCAGAGACCAACACGCCGGAGCGTGGGCTTTATTTCTTTAGTCTAAGGAAATTTGCTTTAAAGTAAGGCCCGATTTAATCAGGAAGAACAGTGCATTTTCTCCCCTGCTACCATACCTCGACATAAGTAGTACTAATTTGTGTGAAAAAAACCCCTTACCATCATCTAAATCAATTAGAGGGAACCAGCTTGATGTAAAACACAAAAAAGAAGTTGCCCAACGAGCGAGCGAGACAACGCCAGTTAAACCTGCGAGTCTCCCCTACGCAACGCGCTCAACCTCGAGCAGCTTCAGCGATTCCCAGCGCAGGATCCAGGTACGGCCGCCCACCCGCAAAGCAACTACGTGAAATGCTTTCGTAGCCCATCCACAAAAATCAAGGATTTTCCACACTGGGTAAACAAGGCTTGCAGATTTAGCACACTTCAAAATTAATCTGCCTTTTGGTGTAGGAACGGTCTGCTGCGCAAGCATCTAAACAAGGTAATGCAAGTTAGAAATACAGATATATTGGTAGATCCTTTCCCATGCAGCCCTGCACACAGAAATCACCCCTAAGCCAAGAAGAAAAGCGTTTTAGCCATTTTATTTAGAAAAGTTAGGACAGCTGTCTCAAGACCTTGCAGAAATTCTGTGCTGGCCCACACAGTCAATATTATTCCACTTAACCAGGATCACCACTGTATCCTCCTGCGTGTCTGTGTCCGTACTTGGTCATTCCCCAAGTCCTGGGTTACCTCTTTTAAGCTCTCTGACACTTGCGAAATGCACGTTTTTAGACAAGAGTGGCAACTGCCTGATTCTCAAAATGTGGGGCTGAAAAGCGTTCCGTTGATTCTCTCAAAGTAGAAATTCCTGTCATAACTCGCTAAGACCTTCTTTTGCCCACAGCTTTCTCTCCCCTACCCAGTGAACTGCTATTTCACATTCTTGCATATTTTCAAGAAGACACGCCAGCAGCTGGATTGAAGAATGGGAGGAATACCTATCAGGCAGCAGAGTATCATCGTTACTCACTGGTAACCAACCCTGCCCTGTGACTCCACCAGCCCTGACACTCCGACAGTCAGCAGACCATTAGTTTACACAGGTCTTATCTCGTGGCCCTTTGCTTTCAAACCCAAACTCAATTACCAAGTCATAACTCCACCCACGTGAATTTACTCCAAATGCTTCAGACGTTTTTCCGAGTGAATCAACATGTCTCTTTATCGGCAAGCAAGGAGATTTATCGCATTTATCATCACTTGTGAAAGTCAAGTGTCTTAGAATAGAATGCCAAGAAGAATTCAGCTAATGAGAAGTATTTCTGAAGTGAGAAGGGGGAAGCCTTGTAAAATGCAGGGTAGTATGCAAAGAACATTACACCTTGAATAGATTATGTGTGCATCCTATTCAGGTACACAGCTCAGTTCTGCTCAAAATTAGTGGCGAAATTCCCCACTGATATTAGTGAAATAAGATCAGTTCTGGAGTTCTTTATCTTTTCCACAGCGGGCAGGAATTTCCCCAGAGCGCACACGAAGGATTACAGTGAAGGACCACTGCGACAGGTTTGCCGCGTAGACAGAAAAGCCAGCGTGATTGAGCGCAAGGGGTGACGCAGAAGCCTAGGAGAGCAGGGGGACAGCCTGCACGCTGGGTGGGAGGGCTGGCATGGGGGTCCCCGCAGAGGCACCCCACCAGGGGCAGTGGTGCCGGGCAGCCTCTCGTTGGTCCCCACTCACACCTGGGCTCAGCAGCTCAGCAGTAGAACACCAGCAGCGACCCAAATGCCAATACCTTGCCTCTTGGGAAGACTGTCCCCCAGCTGCTTCTGACTCTTTGCTGGAATACTCAATATGACTTGTTTAAGAAAGGAGAATACAGCCTCAATGGCACCACTGAAAGATCATTAAGGGCTGGCTTAGAGACTACAGCAGCATCAGAACATCCATCACGTAACTCACTGTAATCTTAGGCAAGCCACCAAATTTATTAGGGTGTCGATTTCCCCATTTCTAAGACAGGAATAATAGTAACTCATTTAGCAAAAGATTTGCAATGCTGACAGATGAAAACTGTTTGTACACCAAGAGCAAAGTATTTGCCGTACCGAAGGCCGATTAGAAGTACCAACAGTGCAGAGCTGCACTTTAGCCTTGTGGGCTAATATACAACAGTCTAATCTTTCCACTCAGATTCCAGAATACCAACTGCAGATGTTGCAGTATCTTACTTATGGAGGATTTCCAGCCATCTCCCTATACTTCTTTCTCTCTTATCCTTCTCTAGATTGGAATCCCTGATAACCTCCCACAAGCCATAGTTGCAAAAGGAGCACAGCAAGGGTCACGGGCTCTTTATCAACCCTCCAAAGCTCATCTTCCCCCCTCCATCTCTGCTAGAAACATCTTCCTTTGCTAGTGTTCTGACCATGCCACATGACCTTGCTAAATATTTCTACTTTCTTCCCTCTGACCTCACCAGTCTCCCTATTCATCAGACCTGCGCTTCTTATCCTCACCTTTAAGCCCTCATTCCTAACCTGATCTCCAATTATAACATCCTCATTGACCAGAATCCTTGTCAATGTTTATGCTCTCTACATCAGAGTTGGATTTCTTCCCTTTGGTCTGCTGCAAGTTTGCCAATAAGTTTGCTCATTAGGATTTATAATTTGACATGCAGCTGTACCTAAAAACCTCCCAACTCTGCAAGGCCGCTGATGTACAAGGAACTTTCAAAGACCAACGTGGACAGTGCTGCTACCCCTTGTGATCAGCCACTCTCATAGTGGGACACATCGCAGGCTCTGACACTAGCCAGCTTACTGACAGGAGATCTGCCTTCTGCTTATTCACTTGAGACCACGGAATCAGATTTACAAAGTATTTTCCCAGCATTTCATTTAATTATTCTTCAAGTTCTCGTTTGCCCCAGCTGGTAAAACCCAACAGAAACAGAACTGAATCAGTGAGAAAAGGAGCCCTGGTATGAAGCTTTGTCAGAAATGCAGGCAAACAAAAGTATCTACAGCATTTCTGTTTCACAGGCTAAAATAGAATTAATTTCTTACAATAAAATCCAGCGTCTTTATGAAATATTTCCTTTATAAAATAACATATGCACGTTTACAATGTTATTGTAGTAACACTTGCTTGGAGCTTCTAAGAAAACGAGTATACTTAGCGCTAAAATTACACACAGCTGACAAGCTACCAGCAAGCATGTTTCTGTACATGAGTGCGGTGGGAGGAGAGTGTCATGCATGCTAGTTTGTCCAACACACATTTATTAAAACAGGTCCACATGGGAGCTGCCTTCCCAGTGTAACTACACCAACATACTAGCCCCCCCAAGCACAAACCTAGCTTATAACTGGTAAAGGGAAGCTTCTGCCAGCGCAGCTTATTTTAGTGGCCCAACCAGGGGGAAGCAAAATGTTGCTGGGATAAACATATCTTCACTGGAGTCTTCTGCTATAATGGCAACATTGGTCTGAAACCACACCTAACATAACACAGCTGGTACATTAATTGCAATACAAGCCAGTATTTCTCATACTGTTGTGGTGTTTGAAGAGGCTGGGGAAAACAAAAAAAAAGCTGTTTTCTGGGGTCTGGTGCCTGGACTCTGCTATCTGTTGTACGGGTACAATGCCACAAAATGTGGCCTGGCGTTATCTCAACATTAGTATTCACCATTTGGCAGCTGAAGTCAAACTTGCAAATAATCAGCAGAACCAGAAATCAACTGTATTTTTGTTCTTAAAAGCAAGGTGGAGGAAACGCAGCAGCCAACGCTGCAAACAAGTAAAGATCACAAGTTTTGGAGAAAAGTATACTGGAGAACCAAGTTCTTTTTGTAAAGTTCCCAAACTGTATTGCTAAATTGAATTTCTAAAACTAAGACAAAATTCTTTCTGGACAACACCTCGAGTTCTGCCTTAGCTTTGCTGAATACAAGCTGTTCATTTCATCAAAGACTTCAGGAGTTTGTCCTATATATGTATAGGACATATATGTATGCACACAAAATTAAGTTGCAATAGGACCTCACAGGTATCACATCTCATCCACTGAGGATCTCGGGAACTGACACTAAACACAAATCGTGTGCAAACACAATTTGCTATCGCTAGAGCTGTAAGCGAGTAGATGATTATTCTCCTCTGATCGTTTGCTTGCGCCTGGTGGATTTCCTAGCCACGATTGTACTGAGTCCCAGCTTAATTTCCAGCTCTTTGTAGCACAGGATATTTCAGGGTGCTTTCCTCTACTCACCACTCAGCGCTACTCTTCCTGTACATTTCTTGAACACTGTTCCCGGAGGAAATCCTGTGAGATGTGGGTCCAGATTCCCAGGCTGCGGCAACGCAGAGACAGCTACAAGAGCCTGTATGAGGTGATGCAGTGATGAAGCACAAGCACAGCTGACCTACAGTTGTGTCTGCAAAGGGCTGCTGAGAGGATACAGCAATCGGGAAACAAGCAAAGTGTCATAAAATGATTATGCAGACTTCTATCCTTGGTGTGTTTTTAGTACTACACACCAGCCTACCAAACGCACCAGGGAGCAAGGCATGGAATGCAATGAAAAATTGCAGTGGAAGGACTAAAAAGAGTTAGTAGCATCCGCAGAAAGCTTCTGTTCTGTCCTGTGCACCCCTCCATAGCCACCGGCGAGGTGGGCTCCATGGCTGAATGAGAGAGCAGCTGCCAGGCAGAGCGAAATTTGGGAAGGAAAGAGGAAAGCTGGCACAGGAAAAAAAAGCACAACTAAACGATGCTGCATCCCAGCATCAACTTCTGTTGCCAGCTATGGCCGGAGAGCCCCCCCACCCCGGCTGCCACATTCATGTCCCAGGAGGTGGGTTTCCCTGCGAGTAGCTTTTGTGACAAAAGTTCATTAGGATTATGGGCTGACTTATCCACTGGGGAATTAATGTACGCCGGGTCTTTTGGCACTGCTCCAGTCTTTTTGGCAACAGGTAACTTCAGTTAACAGCTGTAGTCACCTGGGAGGTATGGCACATCTGACAGCTCACAGATTTTTTTTGCAGGCAAATTTCTCATTCCACAGGTTTCTCACAAGGATGCCACAAGGATGGAGTGGGCCTCGGCAGCCACACCACTACGAAATAATTGTGGGATTTCTTTATTTTTTCCTTTAAATCTGCAGTCCTGTAAACATTGATAGTTATGCTTCCTTCTAAGGTTCAGCTAGTTCCAGCACAGTTTAGAACTTCCCTAAGCATTTCAAAGACAAAAAAGTGCTATGGCTGGAACAAAATTTTGAAGCATGTTTGAGGAGAAAAGTCACTTTTATTGCTTTTATGCAAGGAGAGGGTTTTACTTTTTCCTCATTACTTGTCACATAATCTTCATTATTTTTTTCCACAATGGAAAAAAGAAATACAACATGAAAACAACACAGTATCAAACCAGATGTCACATATAATACTCCCCCCCCCCCCCCCNTGTCACTGGAGAAACCCCTGCAGGTTACTGGACCAGCACTGGGCAGCAGAGTGGGGGTTTCAGTAGAAGACAAAGGCCAGTTGAGGCTGGAAGGAGACGGGCTGTCCTGCCACAAGCCAGCCAGCCACTGAGCCATCCCTTTGCCACACTGTTCAACAGAAGGTCCATGTAATGACAACCACAAAACTCATTTAAGCTCTGAAAAGGTGACTAATGAGCTCATTCATGCTACCTATAAATTATTCACTACAACACTAACTCCACTCAAGACAAACGGCAAAGTAAACTTTAAATACAGGGATCCGGGATACAGGCCTCCTGTGTCGTCGGCTTCTGCCTGTAAAATTTTCTGCAATCAGACACTTCGCTTGTTTCTGCCCCTTTGTTAAACTCACTCAGATGTTTAGGCCTTCTTTTTTACTACATCTAGTAGAGTTAAAGCAGCTGCAGCTGCTACGGATTTATTTCTCTGTTGCCAAGTCTTTTTCATTAGTAGTTGCAGGTAATCATGAAGCGCTATAAATAGCTTTAAATTGCATTCTTCAGAAATTAAAGTCTGACCTCAAAATGAAGGCCAGGTCTAAAGAAGTAAGAAGACAACAGCACGTGCATCTTTTATGAGAAGCAGCCCATCTCCAGAGCCTATACTCATTGAAACTTCCATGGACATCTCTGATTTGTCCCAAAATGAAAACAGAGGACTGCAAAAAACACACTTTCATTTTTTCAGATGCTGGACCAAACAAGCTTCTGATATGTTTAGAAACGGCCCATTTCTAAGAATACTTTTGTTATCCTGTTTAGCATGAAATAAGAGACAGGTCACAGTTCAATGTTAGCGGCACGAGCGGTGGTGTTTGCTGCTGAGGGGGCTGGAACAGGCACCGACTCTCTTCAAACAGTACTTTTCTTTGGAAGATAAATGGCTCACCATATTTACAAGTTAACTTTAGAAACTCACTGCATGTTGAACTAGCGACTACAAAGTGACATTAAAGACGCTGTCCTGTATGACATGTGTCTGATCTTCAGTGGAAAAACACTACTCGCACCTCTGGTTACACAACCCAACTCCAAAGGTCGGAAACAGATAAAAGGGAAAGCCAGGAATTACATAGCTAAAGTCCAGTCACTGCATAAGGTATAAAACAAGGTAAAGTGTGGGAGACATAAGGCAACATCATAGTGATATCTAAACACAAGGAAAAAAAGGGGCTAGCAAAGGAAGTTTACAAATGAAATGATCGCTGCTATCTTCACTAGTCACTCCCGTTCTTCCAAGCTGGAAACCCTGTAACTAAGCAGAGTAAGAACTTCTGCTCTACTTGAAGGACTTTACCACCTACTGACAACCACGTGATTAGTCTTCATTTATTTACATCCACGAGTCTGAATTCACCAGATGTACAGGAACCCTGTTGCCCTGCTAGTGCTGCTCTTTAAAATGATGACTTTAAAAAAAACCCCAAATCCCCCAACAAACACAAGGCAGCAACAGAGCAGCCTACACCGCATAGCATGCAAGTCTTAACTTATCAAAAGCTCTCCACCTGACGAGATTCCTGAGCCTCTCATAGCTGAAGGGTGTTGGCAAAGGGCTGCTTTGAAACCCCCGTCACATGCCGGACCCCACCAACCTGTCTGGCGAGCGGAGTTCACCTCCCAGTTCAGTGGTGGGAAACAGGAGGTGCTTCCTCCAGCCGGCTCCCCACACCCTTGCTCCTCATTTCCCTAATGAGGCCCAGCAGTGATGTCAGTTTTGCCCCAAGGCATGATTTGGTCCAAATAAAAACAACCTACACGGCTACAAAATCAGAGGAATGCCAAATCTGGGGGAGGATGAGCAAACAAACTGCCGGTACAGCTTTTAACTGCACGGAACAAAGCCAACGCTCGGCTGCAGCTGCCAGGGAATCTCTGGACTGGCCAATGCCACTCCTCTTGTTGTGGGTCCCTGTCCTGGTTTGGGCTGGGCTGGCCACTAAACCAACCACAGATGCTCTCTTTAACCTCTCTCCCTTCCCAAAAACAGAAGAGAGAGAGAATAAGGGAGAGACACTTACAAGTTGAAAAGAAAACGAGAACTACTTTAATGAAATATTAATTATAAAAAGACAAGATAATAATATCAATAAGAAAACAATGAAACATATACAATATCTACAAAACCAGTATGGAGCTCCCAGGATGATTAGCATGTCACCAGTTGGCATTGGGAAAGTCCTAGACTAGACTCAGTCACAGATGGGAACTGGATCCTGGATCCAGATTGGGATCAAAGGCAGATGAACAGAGTCCTCCTTGGACACCAGCCACTGAAGAAAGAGCCTGACCGGTTTGGTCCCTCAACTTTTATACTGAGCGTGAAGCAGATGGGATAGAATACCCTGTTGGTCAGTTTGGGAGCACCCATCCTCTCGGCTCCTCCCCGCAGGTGCGACCCCTCTACGCTCTTCTGCCTCCGGCCCTCCAAGGGGGCACACAGCAAAGTCGGCTGGCCTTGGCTGTTATGGGAATAAGCGTAAGCAAGAGCCTCTCTGCATCCCATCCCTTGGCATCAACTATAAACATGAGAGGTTACCACTCCGGAAGCAGACACCATCCAAATAAAATATGCTGTTAATATCAGAGAGTGCAGTTAGTTCAAAGAGACTTAACTGAAAAGTAAAATCACTGAAAAGAAAATTGGTTCTGTTCTACCTCAAACCAGGCCAGTGCCCCGGATGGCTTTGACCCAAAAGGTCACCTGGGCAGTCCGGAGACACCAGTCCCAGAAAATTCCGGCGAGACCCCCATGCTGTGGGTAGGGCGCGCAGCCAGCACCGGCCGACCGGGTAATCCTCACCACCACCCCGGGGGCAGCTAATGCCGCTGAGGTGAGGGCAGCTGGACCATGCTGGGTACTCAGCCCGATCCAAAGCCACGTGCGGCTGTTACCTCTACAGGAAAACTGCTCCTGCAACTTCTTCCTCTCAGCTCCCCAAACCACAGAATCTCATGGCTCTCAAGACCCCAGCGTGTGCCCTGCTGGTTGGGCTCCTCTGTACATTGGTCATACCGTTACAACAAAGTGTAGGTATTTCTTACCAGAAATCAGCAAATTCAGATATTTCTGTCACAATTTCAACAGTAGTGGAGAAGGCAAAACAAATGGGCTTGAGCAATCACTGCCATCAGTAACTTACTACACGCTCTTCGGACAGAGTACTGGTCTGACACACTCCTTGTACGCAGCCATGGTTGCCTCTGGATTCTCGTACACGCCTGTCAGATTTAGGGAGCCAGAGGCATGCTGCACTCAGGCGTGAAGCCTGGGACCGCCACTGGGCCTAAAGATGCTCTCTGTGTGGAGACTCCCCAGAAATCCAGCACGGGGAGGGAACCTGGCACACGAGCTGCTCTGGGACAGTAATCCTGGCACGTGCTCCCTACCTACGGACCAAGATCCTGTGGTATAAGGTACGGAGCAAGCAAAGGTAGAGCAACTGTCTCTGCATCAAAATGCTTATCAGCCAAGTTCAAAGTTGTTAGAGGACAATGAGGCAAATTTGGCCACTTCGGTGCGCACCACCAAATCTGGAGGACTGCATACTTCTACTGGATTTTGTTGATGGCTCTCCTAACGCACCTGTACGCGCTGGCTTGGTGTCTACAAACCCCTCTGGACTTGCAGAACGACTTCCTGTCACACAGCCGATCTCCAGGAGCGAGCAAGCACATGTGTGCAGGCAGTGTGTGTGTGCACGCGCGCCATGGCAGTGTGTGCGCAGCTCTCTTGAAGACTGAGATTTTAGTTGCCAAGTACCCAAAGGGGGTCCGTGCTGAAGTTAATGGGTTCCACTTGAGCAGAGTTTCTTCTTTCATAGGTCAGGCAGATGGAATAAGATCTTGAAAGCGGCCAGATGGAAATTTATGCCTGTGCTTGCCTTATTGAGTGGGAAGGGTGATACTGGTGCCTGCAGAGTCCTTAGGGAGGCGAGCCGAAGCTGCTCTCAGGTACCCCAGCGCACTGTGGCTCTCATGCACTATTGATTGCATCCTTGGATTTACGCCAGTGCTAACTAAATCAGCATCCAGCCCTCTACCTTTATTTCTCCCTTTCGGTCCCTGTCACATAACTCCATTTCACCTTTACTGTAAGAGCTGAAGAAGCCAGTCAGACCAAAGCTCCTCTCGCCTACGTCCTGGTTCCAGCCATGTCCTAAGGAAGAACAGGTCAAATGCACAGTGATGCTCTTCAGTGTTCTCCTGTACTTCCAGAGACCTGCTGCTTAGGAACTTCAGCTAAAGATGCAATCAGATGCTGGGGTATGCTATAAACCCAGAGATACTTTTTCTTCTATCAACTTGTCTTAAAAGGTTCTTGCAAGCTTTAGCATCAACAACAGCCCGTAGCAAGTTCCACATTTTAACTACTGACTGTGTGAAAGAAGTTATCCCTTTGCTTTAAACCTGTCACCTGACAGCTTTACTTGAAACCCCTATTTCTTGTGTTATGATAATTATTGTATATCTAGGACACGTGACATGTTTATGCAGACTTCTCTTGATTCTATAGTGCCTTTCCACTGTTCAGACAGTGCTACTAATACAGTTAATTCTGTATTTCATTCTTTGAAGTAACTGCAGGTATACATAAACATAAAACATAATGCAAAACAATAAAACATAATATATAAACATACCTATCAATTAACTTCTAATCATACAGTCATCATTATCAATACTGTGTCCACCCAGATAGGAGAAAAGGGTGTTCTTTTTCAATAAAATGGTCCTAACAGCATGCTTTCGCTTGTAGTCTCACTCTGTAGTTTTCCCTTTATAGTCTCACTTGAAGTACCTGGAGCTTTTCCAAGCACTTAATATGTCCATACAAAATGTAGAAGCAGATCATTCCAGCTGACAATATCTTTATCCATGGAAAGAACAGCAGCTGGAGGATGCTGCCTCACGCAGACACAATCAGGCCTTATGCAGGTTCAGTCTGTTCAAGAATCTGCAGCTTCAGAGTTACCAAACTTCTCAGGGGGGCTCCAGTGCAAGTCGCAGCCTCCGGCTTACGCCTGGCACCTGCCTAGGACAGCAGGAGCGTGGCCAAAGTGGAAATGGTTTGGGAGATGACGAAGGACCATGGAGCGTGGTGGAAAGGGTTAGGGGGAAGGGACAGAGAGAGAGTGCTTTCAAAGAGTGGCGCAGGGCTAGGTTGAGTCAGGGATGGCGATACATGAAGCGATGGCCCTGCATCATCTTGTACTCAAGTTTCAGCTCTGGCCCCATGTGAAAATGGCAACCTCCACTCCAAAAACCCGTGCTCATCATTATACATGATCTCCTTGTGCCTGGATGGATGCAATAATAATAACAACTCTTAAACAAGGGTGGACGTACATGCAGGAACTTAATATCTGCTCAAAGTACCCTGAATTCTTCACCTGCGCTTCTAGCTCCTGGGAGCACTTCCTAAGCGCCACGCACAGTGCGGGACAGGAGACCTGTCCATTTTGAGGCAAAGACCAGCAGTGTTTTGCAGCTCAGCTGGCAGGATGTTTTTGAAAGCAGCTCAGTTCAGTCAACAATCTCCCCCTAGAGTCCAAGTACATCACCTCAAAAATATGTCTCAGCTCTTCTGGCGCAGAGCCTGGGAACCCAAATTTGTTTCTGATCCAGGTCCTCCAGCTGGCAGCGTAACAAATTGCTGTCCTGCCACCAGGATGGATAAAGTCATCTTTCACTCATTATGTTATTCAAAAATAGAGCAGGAGCTTTATTTAAAATGAGAAAGCAATACACTGCGCTTCAGGAAATTAACAGGGAAAAAAAGCTCTTTTGCTTTATAAACCACAAGGACAAGAGACGGAGTTAGAAAAATGTGAGTTAATATCCCAAGGAGCTTGACCAGAAAAAACATACTCCGGTTACAAATTCTATTGCTCCTGGTCTTGCGGCTAAGCCTAACATGTCAGGCAGCCTGGCTTTTCCTGCGGATCACTAATATTTTTCTCTGCAGTCTACAGAATGGCTTCAGGCAAAATGGCACGGATCCATACCAGCTGCTGGATGGGATAACCTACGGATGTTTTCCTCCGTGAGCATGGGATCTAGGAGAAGCGAGCTGCAGCTAGCGATACCTCTGCTGATACGATTGCACCTTCCTCGGGTGAGAGGCATCACACTTCCCTCTTTCCCAGGGCCCGATCCTGCAGCTGCTCCCACCATAAGAGGCAGCCCTGAGAAGCAGCAACCTGAGCGTGAACCCTGTTTATCTAAACAACCGCGAGCGCTCCACTGGGTGTCTGTCAGAGGCTTGTGACGGCGATAACAACAGTCCCTGTAAAGCCAAGTTGTTACTTAACAGCCAGACGAAGAAGAGTGGGCACGTGTATCTTGTGTCACCCGACAGCAACATGGCTACGGCTGAGTCATTCACAAGCTCCCGAGGAGACGCTGCTCTCCCCCCAGCAAGTCTCCCTCGCCGTGGCGAGGGAAGCACTGGCCGCACAAGCCGCTCACCCCGACCTGCTGGCCTGTGCCTGCAGGATCCTTCTGTCCTCACACCGCCTGTCACCCGCCTGAACCGCGCTCCTGGAAAAGTGATTTATCGTCAGCTTTTATTACTGACTGGGTTATTTTTCCTATTAACCTAAATCAATATACTCATACAGTAAACATCCCAAAACTCTAGTCAATATAGAGAATTCATAAGGTATTACAGATTTATAGATATTTACAGCTTTGATTAGAGATCCTCAGATGGATGGTAGAATGGAGGCATAGCCAATAGATTAGATTTTCAAGTACTGATGGTAACTTGTAAGAAAAGCATTGGGAAGATTTAAGAGCCCAAGTCTCACTGACTTTTAATTGACTTTCAGTGAAGTTAGTATTGCTAAAGCCTTCAGGCACTTTCAGAAGTGCTATCTTAAAGTCCTGCCTAAAGGTCTGCCTGTCTCTCCCCAGCGGCACAGTGCGCCTGTGGGACGGGAGGGCAGTTACAGGGGGATAGTCATCTTACAAGACACTTCTCTTGACGAAGGACAGTCTTGCACAGAAACGAGCACGACCTTGCACATATTTGGCCCTCAGCCGTTACACAAACAAGTATGGCCAAACCCTCTGTGGCTGCTGTTGGTCCTGCAACGTCCCGCACTGCGGCCGGCGGGAGACAGCAGTGCAGACCACCGCAGCAGCGTCTCCCTCTCCTCTGATAACTCTGCCTGTAATTCCCAACTTAGAGGGACGAGGTGGTAACGCACCCTGTTACACAATTTTTTCTGTGAATTTCTTCAGGACTGTCCGTTGCAGGTACTGGCTTAGGTCCTGCTCCCAGGAGGTACGATCCCCAAAAGGGACGTACCCAGCTGTGCGCAGACTGAGGCAGCACACTGTCCCGGTTTGAGCAACACAGGACTAGTTTCTCTTCTAATGCTTGGGAAAACTGTACTTTTAGAAGACTCAAGTGTCCGAATTTGTGAAGATATTTACTGTACAGCCAGCCATGGTGTGTGGGTTTCAAGGTCTCGGTGTTTTCGAGCTCGCCAGGTGCAGGGATGAGGAGGAGCGAGACTTGGGCACTTGACCCAAGCTGGCCAACAGGATTATTTCATACCTTGAACGTCACATTCAATATAAATTAGAAAGTCTGCTGAGAAGTTCTTTCTCTTCCTTGATGGCAGTGATCCAGAGGACTTGTTGCCCCAGTGCCAGACCCCTGAGACCTTCCCTTCCTCCCAAAACCATAGCAATCACAGGGTCCAACATTTGCTGTCCTCTGCTGGGAGAGAACAGCTTCCTACTGATAGAATGGGCTGAGTATAATCCCTGTATATTTTGTATTGGTATCAGGATCAATATTGGTTCTTCAGTGTTAGTACTGTTAATTATCTAGTCTTATTCTATTAAATCAGTCTATATTTCAACCCCCAGGTTTCCTTGTTTTCTTCTCGATTCCCCTTCCTGGGTGCGGAGGAGTCATCGGGTGAGACACTAGTTGTCTATACGACAATAAATTGTGGGTTTTTCAAACCGTAACACACGCTCGGCGCGACGTTGGCCCGAGCCAGTCCAGAGGATGAAACCACTGCCAAACCATGTCTCTGCAGAGTCCATTTCCTGTACGCTCAGAGTGTCTCTTCTCCACAACTATCAGCCAGCCTTCACTCTTGGGAGCACGTATGAGCAATCATCTACATTTGGAAGCAAGCTGAAGGAAAGGGCCATCACAACGTCCTCTTGTGTGCTAACCCCTAAGGATGTATCTGCTACCCCAGCACTGTACGGCGTAGGGACAGCCAAACTACAGCATGTCCTGTAAGCGATGTCTCCATGCAAAGATAAACTCACTGTCCAGGTGGCTGAACTTCAAGAGACGGAGAGCTCCTCTGGGGTTCACGGGGGTGCCTTCATGCAGCACTAGGGTACCTTTACAGAGCACTGCACAGGCATGCCCCAGGAGACCACGACTGGTTAGGTTAGGTTTCTGAAAGAATCTTTTTTAACAAGCAGAAGTCACATTCAAAATATTAATTTTTATTTAAAAAAAGGAAAATGTACTAATAAATGAAAACTTGTCTTTTAAAGGAAAATGTACTAATAAATGAAAACTTGTCTTTTTGTCCTGGACTTCTACATTGCAGAAGAGGGATTCTCTGCCCAGCAACTTCTGTTAAGACGCTATTTCTTCTATTTAAATAGGTCACCTGACAGGGGAAAATATCTATGCAAAATGTCAGCGAAGTCAACAGATTTCTGATCTGGCAATAGGTATCGTTTTCCACAGATTCATCCCTCCCAGCACTGAGGTCTTATGTCCGATGCTAACTCCGATGCTTATGGAAAAATCTTGCATACATTAATACAAAATGTAGCAACTTCCTTCCATGCTTTTAGATTATCCTCTAGAAAAACAAAATAGCACATCCCTGTCACAGAGTTCTGAAAGTGGATCAAAAATCCTATATAAGGAGAGATTTCTGTATTTAGCTCCAATTAATTGACTTCAGTACAGATACGCTGGAGCCAAAAATAGACCCTAGACTGCCTGACTCCCATTTTCTGTTCTAGCCACTACACCGCGCTTTGACAATGATAGGTACTTCACATAAACATTGGTTTCTCTCATATTTTCAGTTGCCCTTTCAAATGCATTCCACTTCCAGTGGGCTGCCACACACACGTATTCTTTGAATCAGAGTTCAGTTTGACACTTCGTGGAACTACCTCCTTACAGTACAACCCTTGAGATGCATCACCTAATTACTAGGAACTAAATATATGGGGTTTGTAAGAATCGGGAGACACATCTCTCAGAGTTCATTATCCTGCTGACCGCCGCAAGCTGAGCTTCGTATCAGGTACAGGAACAGCATCCAGAAACAACTGCTTCAGAGCACAGGAACAGGAATGGGACTGCAGCAAGAGGTAAGGTCAGGGCAAACATCCGCACAAGAAACATCCCAGTGTTGCTGCCACCAGTCCCATGCAGGCCAGGTCTCACCATTAAGCATGTCAACTTGGTTGTCAACATGCAAGACTTCAAAAAAAACCTCCCAACTTTACTTGGAAACCAGTCTGACGGCGCAGGATGGGCAGGCCTTTCCAAATTGGCAGCAAATCCTGCACTCTTTATTCTTGGAAAGGTTTTATTTACATTATTGCAATTCTGGGTAAGGATTGCAAGATATAGCTCTGAGATCAGACCTCTAATCCTGCCTCTCTGTTTACTGCATTGATTGTGCTCTTTTAGACTCTGATCTCGCCATTCCTGCTTAGCGCAGGCTCCCCTCTGTTGGGGATGGGGAATTAAAATGGGATTCAACTGAAAAGCCGAGGCAGAGCAGGGAATGATGAAAACACATCATCTGCCACGAGCAGCCCTCACCATGGTTAAATTTAGAATGTAGGCTCCTCAAGCAGAGAGATGATCCTCTTTCCCTGTGGTGCACCAGTCACACAGTGCTACATAAATATTAAAATAATAATTGATGATTAATTAATAATGGCTTCCTTTTCCTCATGACCATCTCTCAGCTGCCATAAGAAATATTCATTTCCTTTCTTCTAGATGCAGATACAAACAATCATTCAAAAACTTATCTCCTCAGAGAAAATTCCCCTTCCCACTCCTTTTCACTAAAATATTATTTTCTGCAGCCTTCGACATGAGATTCTGGACTATTCACAGGCACTCTATTTGAGAAATAAACAGTAATTTAAAAAGCCTCAGAAGCCACAATAACCAAAATAAACATCAAGAAGGCAAAGTTGAGGTACAGAAAAAAAAAGCAAATCTATTAATTCCTTCTTGCTCTATAACCACAGCCTCTATGAAGACAAAAGTCCTTCCGTAAAAAACATGAAGGATGCTGTGAGAAGTACCTAGGGACACCTGTGTTCCTTTGGCGATGGTAGAGACAGACATCTGACTCTGCTCTTACAGCTGCCTTGTACCACTGTATAGTTCTTGCTTTTAATTTGCACCAAACCTGGTTTCTGTAAAGTTAGAAAACCTACAGAAATTCAGCAACCACCAGTTTCTTTTGCTCATCATCTTGCTCTGCCCATCTCTTCCTAAGCCAGGGCAGCTCCACCTCCACCTACCAGCCTCACTCCTGCCACCAGCAAGTCCTCTTGCTGGTTGCTGAAGCCATCACATGGTCTTCTAGCAGATCTCCTCGCTACTACCCTCTCTTGTAACCCTCCTAATTAAAAAAAAACCAAGACCACAACACCAAAACCAAACCAAAAATCCGTTGTTCCCCATCTGCCATATTCTACTAGCGTTCAGCCCCCAAGCTCCAAAGTTGGTTTCTGCTGCATGAATTCGCTTCTCTCCAATTTCACCTGCTCCCTAAATGTCAGATCCTACCAAAGCCTTTCCTTGCCAATGACACTACTACTTCTGTCCTGACGCCATCCTGTGCAACCTGCTGTAGGCAAACCTGCTCTGGCAGGGGGGTTGGACCAGATGATGTCCAACCAGATGAGGTCCCTTCCAACCCTTAACATTCTGTGATTCTGTGATTCTCTTCCTTCTCACCTTTTTTTCTGTTGTTTTTTGTTTGGGGCTTTTTCCCAAACAACCAGCCTTTGCCTTTCCCAGCTGCTCAGCTCTTCAGGTACCAACCACCTAGAAACCACTGACCAAGCCTTAAATCACAGACTAAGCCTTAAAATCCAATTTAGCTTTCAAGACAATTATTAAGATAATTATGCTTTTTAAATAAAATTCTGTTTTCTTGTGGAAAAAAATTAATATCATCCAGGATATCATCAACATTTGTCTAGGAAATTTCTTCATAGTATTTTTACTGATAATGAATGCCATCCCTTAATAATCCCCGAGGTCCCCTTTAGAGACAATTATTATAAAAACAGATCTTCCTAATGAAGATAGAATTACCGAGTCCAGAAGTTTTAAATCACTAATCAGGATGGCTGTGAGACTCCATGCAGCAATTAGTTTTAAAAACAGTTTTAAGATGAAGTTGGATTACTTTCTGAAAGGGATGTTACAGCCCATGGATCGGTGAACCCCGAGGGGCCCCATGTGCCTGCAGCTGCACTGCGACAACTTACTGGGACATGAGTAGGTCATATGCAGCATCTGCATTGGCATGTATGTGTTAAGTAATCAGAGAAGGACTGAAAGCACATGAGAAGACTGTAGGAATCACAGAATGGTTAGAGTTGGAGGGGACTTCAAAGATCATCTAGTTCCAACCACCCTGCCATAGCCAGGGACACCTTCCCCTGGACCTTGTTGCTCAAAGCCCCATCCAACCTGGCCTTCAACACTTCCAGGAATGGCGCATCCACACCTTCTCTGCACAACCTGTTCCAGTGCCTCACCAGCCTCACAGTAAAGAATTTCTTCTTCATATCTAATCTAAATCTACCCTTTTTCAGTTCAAAACTGTTACCCCTCGTCCTATCGCTACATTCCCCGATAAAGAGTCCCTCTCCATTTTTCCTGTAGGCCCCCTTTAAGTACTGCAAAGCTGCTATAAGGTCTCCCAGTAGCCTTCTCCAGGCTGAACCATCCCAACTCTCTCAGCCTGTCCTCATAGGAGAGGTGCTCCAGCCTTCTGATCATCTTCATGGCCCTCCTCTGGACCTGCTCCAACAGGTCCATGTCCTTCTTATGTTGGGGGTTCCAGAGCTGGACACAGTGTTCCAGGTGGGGTCCCACCAGAGCAGAGTGGAGTGGCAGAACCACCTCCCTTGACCTGCCGGACACGCTTCTTTTGATGCCACCCAGGATGCAGTTGGCTTTCTGGGCTGAGAGCGCATGTTGATGGCTCATGTTGAGCTTCTCATCAATCAACATGCCCAAGTCCTTCTCCTCAGAGCTGCTCTTGATCCAGGAGAAATTAAAATAACCAGAGACCCCAATGTAGGAAGCAGCACGGGGAGGGTAACGGCTGCAAATGCGAGAGGCACTGGGCTTCACTTCATCGCCTTGTACCCGCAGAACGGCAGCCTGGACGCAAGAAACTCCCCTTGTAAAGGTTTCACCCCATTAAATGGTTTCTCCACATTTCTAAAGCCCGTAGCGAAAGGACAGCACCTGCCTCCAGGAACATCATCTCACCGCAATGGATGATGTTCACCGCTACGCTAAAAACGTGCTTTAAGAATTCTTGGGCAAACGAGCAAGGGCCCAGTGCTTCAGCCCGGACCCTGCAGCTCCCACAGCCCTCTCTCCAGGCAGGAGGCTCCTGCCTCCTTAGGGGAGGAGGGCCTCAACAAATGAGTGCAATTAAAGCATAGATAATGCATCTGAACATGTGCATTCCTCATTTATTTAACAAGCACAGTTTAGCTTTAATTATTTATGATAACACTTCACAAGAAACTAGTAAACACAGTGCAGGAGACTCCACAAAAGTAAGGAAGTCCTTGCTGCGGGAGCCTGCTCCATGGCATCCTGCTCCGAAACCTCTGCTGGGACAGACGCAAGCCTCACCGAGTAAAGGAATTATAAGGTGCAAGGAATAGGGCAAATGAAGAGTTCGAGGTTGTATTTGACTTTGAAAACAAGGAAAATAATGAATAATATTATAAATAAAGCTTTCCATTAACATGAAGAGTCTTGTATCTTATCCTGGGTGTTGAAATCCTCTTGCCTCACCTACACGTAGCGGATGGTAAGTAGCTGGGAGTGACTTGAGGAATCTTTAGACCTACTCGTCCTCCCTCCTCCACCGGGAAAAGCAGGCGCTGTTGCGCACCGGAGTATTTACTGTACAAGTAGCTGAGGGGAAGGGGAGGCCCTGGTCCGTTAGAGCCAGGCAGGGGGGGATGAGATCCTGCCCCCCAAAAAGCCCACAGCCCGCGTTAGGGCTGGGGACCGCAGACTGACAGCCTGCAAACCTCAGGCTGGTGCCAACAATTCCTTAAACGTGGCCAGGCAGGAGCTTCCTTGGGGAGGACAGGAGGAGGGAAGGGGCCCATAAAAGCAAAGGGCTGGGGAGGCCTGGACATGAGGGAAGAAGCTATGAGAAGAGGGGCAGGAGCACACGGACACCCGTCCCAAGGGCACCCCTCCAGCATCTCCTCCAGGCCAGGGCACTGGGGCACATCTCTGGCCACCCCCTCCTGCAGCTCCTGTGGCTCCTGAGGCTCTTGCTGCCGCCCTCATCCCCGCTGCGGGCAGGGGGACCTCCCGGGGCACACCACCGATGCACCTCTACGGACTTCCACCATCCTTCCAGATCCAGCTACCTGCGAAGGAAACAGAGCTTTTCTGGCTGTCTCGTTAGCAAAGCCACCATGCGGGGCATCACTGGACGTTTCAGTGGAGGCCGGAAGGCAGGAGGGAGAGGGTGCCAATACTGAGGGCCATTTCCCAATAGCACGGCTGCCTGCCAGCGGCCGTAAAGCACGCTGCTGTCTCTTCACCTGCATGAGTGCACCCAGAGGTGTCACACGTAGTGGTTTGAGGCTGAAAACACTCCAAAGTCACGGCGCTGTTCCCTGCCTTCCTGAGACAACTGCGGTGCATGAAGAATCCGTGTTGTCTACCAAAATCCAAAAATCCCTGCTAATAAAGATCATCCCACAGAGCACTGGCAGGCAATTTTGGGACGCTTGAACCATTAGTACGTTCCGTTGGTTTACATGGATCTTTGGTGAGCGGATGAAGAGCATATCTACAGGAACCGACATCCAAGTCTAAACCGTCCTGATGCACAGACGCACGGAAAGACCATGCAGCCCCGTCCAGCCAGCTGTGTGCAGATGCAGAGATGTCCAACTCTCAGGCCGACGTGGGATTGTTATTCACCAGGGAAACCTGAAACTAAGTTTAGCACTTACCTGGAATCAATTCTTTTGCCCTCACTCTATAAAAGTCAGGCCTGTTCCTTAATGAAAAAGGTGCTATGCACTCTAGCTTTGCCTTTTCTATATTTTGACTTAAGGTATCGCTGGCTGTGTTTAATAGTTTTGCTCCTGCAGAGCAACCTTCTGAAAAGGTCAAAACAAAACACTAGGAGCCAAATTCATCGCTGGTACAAGTCCATTGACTTCAGCAGCATTACACCTGGGATAGATCCAGCCGTAACTGTTTCCATTAAGGTAAGTGGAAAAGAAGTGTACTTGCTGTCTTAACTTTACTTTTCAATTGATCTGTTCTGTTCTACTCTGTGTTTCATTGCAATCAATAGGAATATATCTATTAGAGAAAGTTACAGCACAAAACATCTAAATAGCTTTTAAAAACCTTGGCTTCTCAGTTTATAATGAATGTCAGGGAGATGAGAAGGTAGCAGGGATTCAGCGTGCACTCAAGTGCTTTATCTTTCGAAGGAGGATAGATGTAAGCAGCTACCATAAATATTTTTATGGTTAAGCTACATCATAGCCAACAGAGATCTTCCTTAAAGATCTACTCTTGATAGCAGACATGAGCTGCCAGCCCTGAACAACAATGTCAAATACAGCTCAGATGTTACAGGGATGGGCACCGTAAACACACGCAGTTAGATTAGGGGGAAAATAAACGTGACTTCTCTGGGATTGTGCTCACGTTCATCATGTTCTGCTCTGCCTCACATCAGCCATGCTGACAGACTCCTTCTTCTAGGCAGAGGTAAGATTATGGGAATCTTATTTGTATTTCTAGTGCTTGTTTTCCTTTCCAGCCTTTCAATGTTTCTTGCTTCAACTCTTCTTTATATGCCATGACGGCACTCTACCACCATACCAGTGCCCGTTGCTCTGGCTGAAACACCACCCAAAGCACCACTAGCTGAGCCATTTTTAATGACTGATCTTGGAAAAATACCACAAATCAGTCTTCTGGATCAGCTTTAGTCATTGAGGTTGTCATGAAATGAGATGACATTACCAGATTAGACAGCTCCGAGCATTAAATTGTAGTCATGTGGCTCTTTTAATTTGCCATTTTGAATTTCATTTAAATCTTTGCCTCAGAATTACAGAAATATCTATTCAGGTCTGCCATTACTCCAGATTTTAATTTTTATTGCATTTCAGAGTCATGCATCATTGCACTGGAAGCTTCAGAAAGACGTTGCAAACTGTGCCTAGCAGCGTGTAGCACCTCCCAAACTGGGACGTGGGACGGGCGATGGGTGAGACCAAGAGACAGAGCAAGCAAAACTAAATTGCAGTGGCATCACTTCTGTGCACATATGCTATTTACTGGTTTTAGATGTGGGATTTGGACTTCTAGACAGTTTACTGATGGAAAGGCTCATCTATTGCTGGAATGCTTCTATGCTCATCTACAGACACAGCGCTCTCTCCTTCGCTTATGTCTACGCCTATAAAAACTGTGTGGTCTTAGTGCCCTGAAGAACCAGGCATTAGAGTATATCCATGCCCTACCTCTTCCACAGGATAAGGACCTTCCATCCCATACCGGTGACATACACGCCCTCTCACTGACTCCACTGTGCAATTCAGGAGGATTGTACCAACTCCAACTATCACACAGATCCTTCGCAATTCATCCCAGCTCAGCTCAGTCAGCACCAGTGACCAGGTCTCAGGTGCTAATGGCCATCATTTAAAGGTTGCTTTTAACGCACAATCAGTCAAGGAAAAAGCAATCATTTTAAGAAATACTATTGTATTGATTTAGTTTGCATCACTGGGATGTCTTAGCATAATGGATGAGGTATTCATGGCCAGCGTGCTATGCTATTCCCTGTGAAAACATTCTTAAGATGTAAATCACGAGGCGAGAAGGATTTGGGAAAGGGACTTGTTCTGCTCTTCATATTTGCTTGCTCTTCTTTTAAACTGGGTATCACTCACTTTAATGTACATATTCTGAATAGCTATGCAACTGAGAGTAATTCAATTTTCCCACCACAATCAACAAAATGTTCTTCCCTTGATCACTCCACTTTGTACATTACTTTGTGGCCACTTCAGTGTCAAATTTGGTCTTCCCCGCAATACCCAAATGCTTCTAACACAATTTACAGCCTTCTCGGAGAGTACCTTCTTGGAAATAATGTTAATCAGGATAATTTTTCCTCTTACTTTAAAGAGCTTTTGATTGGGTGCTTTCAATCAGCTGTTAGCCAGAGTTACCTCAGGATTTCTCAAGTTCTTACGGTGAAATGGGACAATGCCATTTAGCAGTCAGAGAGCATGTTTAATGGATCGCTCTAATCTCAAGGAGGGCCTATGAAACTCTAATTTGTCAGGTTTCATTACATTCAATAATGACTGTAATTTTCCTGAAGTGTTCTGCTCACTAGAAAATTATGTACCATAGTTTTGCACCCCATTTTGTCTAACTCTGTATTCAGAAAAATTGAAGGCATCTCGTTCTCCATGGCTACTACCCAGAAGGGGCCTGCGAAAGAGGGGTTAAGAGTTCACTGTCAAATGTATTTATCTCAGAAGCAGGTATAATTCTTTTGCAAACAGCTAAGTGTCAGTGCAAAGCCAAGCTGATTCAGGGTAATAAAAGCACTTCTGCAAAGCTTTTAGGTGACACTATATCCCTCACAAGCTTTCTCCACCCCTGCTTCTACTTTATCATCCAATACCATCATTACCTTGACCAATCTGCACATTATTTCCTTTCCAAATGGATTGATTTCAAAACAGCTCATCTGCTAATGCTCAGCACAGGTTTGGGTGATTCTCCTATTGTTTCAATTATTTCTTTGAGGAAAATTCGATCCTGTTAAGCAAACAAAGCTTTTATCTTGCCTGAAAGACGCCTGACCTACGGTTGCCACTGATAGATCAGGAGCTTCTTCTGAAACCCTCCTTGCAGTTGTAGCACCTTCAAGTGACAGAGGCGTCCCAGTTTAGTTCATTATGCATAATAGACAGCGTTAGCTACACCCCAGGACATTAAATAGGTGACCTATTAAAATTAACCACACATTTCTGAAGGATGATGTGCCTTCTCAGTAAATGACTTGGCAATCTCCTGGTTTTGATCTGCTGTGGCAAAGGAAGGGCTTCCCGAAGAGGAAAGCGAAAGGCGCATACGGCTTCACCCCAATTTCCAGGGGCTACTGTCTGTTTTGGAGGGCAAACCAGCACTGATCAACATTTGAAAGTGAACCTGTCACGCTTTCTCAGATGTCTTCGGAGACCTGGCCTGGCAGTCCATAAGTAATGCAGAGTGTGCAGATGAGAAAGCCCCAGGCAGAAGAGAGTGGTCACAAAGGAATAAATAGAGCAAAATAGATCATCTTCCAGTTGCTGCCTGTGTGGTGAGTCTGCTGTACCTTTATACCTCTTCACCCCGAGCTAGAAGTGCCTCTGTGCTCTATAAACAGAGACTGCGGAGTGGCTCTGTCCACAGCCATTCAAAATCCGCTTTATAAGGTACTATATACTGAACAGGCACTTAATTATAAATTAGTGAAATTTTAAACTATACCATCATCTCCCAGGACCATTTTATATAAAATTTTGCCAGCTACACTACGGAACAGTGTTTACCAAGACCTGCCTTTCATACAGTCCAATGCAGCATCGCTGGAAATAAACAGCAGCTTGGTCAGAGATTCTCACTTGCAGGGTCGTCATGCCAGGCGAACCTCACTCAGATACGCATGAAGGGCCCAAAAGAACAGCCTGTTAGCATGAGACCAAAGAGAGTTACCTTCTGTTTATTATTGCCTTTAATACACCAGTCTGGTGCTGGACAGACCATTCTGCCCGCACCAGTGAAGTCCGGAGCAGCAGCCATAGCTTTCCTACACTGGGCACTTGGTGCTAGCCCGGAATAAACCAGGCAGCACTTAACTCTACAAAAACATCACCTGAACCGTAATCAGGTGACAGAGCACTATTTTACTCGAATCCCTCTAGGATTCCCACAGGCACAATTTTGCACAGGCAGACGTTTCAGCCCTCATACAATAGCCAGATGTGTGTTCCTTCACATGGTGCTCACCTGAATTTACTTTACAAGTGCCTTATGTCCTCCAGAGTAGCTGCTGGGGACTAGGAAATCAGCCCTGTTCAAAGCCAGGGATTCAAATGTCTCTTAAACTTGTAAATGAGTGGAGTGGAATGCAAACTTTGTGGCTTAGCCCATCACCAGGTATCTAGAGATGTCTTAGTAGGCCAAAACAAATACAGTAAACGACTCTATTATTTCTACATGCCATTTTCATTCCTGATGAAAAAAGCTTTTCAAGTGAAACATGCTTTGCATTACCTGAATGCAGAAAGGACTCTCTGTCCTGCAGTGTTTTGTTAAAATGCTTCAAATGGCCCTTGGTCTTCTGTGCCTAGGGCTAATGCACGCTCACTTACACCCGCAACTCCTAGGCTTAAGCCCTTATTGACAAAAAAGCCAATTTGTTGTTCACTGCTTTAACGTGAACATAGCAAAAATCAGAACACTTTTGAAATATCCCTCTTGATCACATTTGTGACTCGGACACTTGGGAAATTCAAGCCACTTTGAATTATGTCGTTTTATTGGGAGAACATCAGAAGTAGCAGGATGTCTTATATTGACATATTGGTTCCACTTTGCTAGACATACGGGATCAAAGTCATCCCTGGCGGAACTCCATAACCTTCAACAGACGGGATAAATTTGGCCCCATATGCCCATAGCAGCTGGGGACTACAATTGCTTTCCTTTTTTCATCTTTATTTTGAGGATACGGAGCCTGACTTTCCGCTTGCAAAGCAACCTGATTTTTTTGCCTATGTGCAACGCGAGGCAAACATTAGTATTAACATACATGGCCCTGGTATGATTGCTACGGTCATCTGAGGCACATATCTAAATTTCAAATTAAACACATGCTATAAATAGCCTAGGAAGAATCAAGCTGAGATTATTTTATCAGACGCTCAGCAATCTGTTCAACTGGCTTTCCTGCTTACTAAACATGGCATCAGACTCCATTTTGAGTGTACAATTATGTTTTCTTTATGTAGCATCTCCTACCATCTATTGTATTCATACAGAGAGAAGCAGCTCGTAAATACCATTTTACATTCCCAACAATTTGCTATAGGCAACTACACCATTGCTTTGTTCAAATAAATTTACATAAATCATTATTAGAATGTTTTATCTTAGCAACTTTATTTTGCTCTCAGAGGACAAATTAAATGCATGCTTAAAGCAGAATATTTTAGATGAGGTTATTCCTGAACTGTTTATGAGACAGGAATAGACATTTCCATCTAATTTTTCACCCGTAATGTAATTTCTTTAGTTTTCTCTGCACATTTGAAAAAGACACGTTTAATTTGCAGGGGTTTCCCTGGAAGTGCGCAGTAGAATAGATGACTGTGCCGCAATCTGTTCATCCATCAGCTCGTGCTTCCTTTGACTCACTCCGCTTTCTGCTCCAAACACTTCATGGGAAAGGCCAAAAACGACAGTAAGTCCCACTTGCTGCTTGACATGATTATACCACGAGCAAACTGTTGTTGTTAACAAAAATTTGCAAATAAAGTTATTGGAAGATAAATCTAATTCTAGTAAATATTTCTGTGTTTGGATTAATTGAACAGAGCTGGTCCTCGCCAGATCAGATTTACAGCCCAGCATCCACCTATGCATCTTGTAACGAAATGTGTTGTTCTCGTTAGTATTATTCAATTACAAACACATAAGTGCTAATTGTGCTTGACTCACGGACCGCAGCAAGTGACTCAGAGAAGAAAACCAGAGCGCACAGTCACCCAGTACCTGTCCCTCAAGCCCAGCCTGAAGACACCGTGGACCCGATCCACAGCTGCCTGTGCCCTGTGACGGGCTCATGTCTGCTTGCCAGTGCCACTGGCAGGAGCGGAAGGACAACCAGTGCCAGCAGCGCCCTGCTCCGCACGCATTCCATCCCGCACATCGCCACCCAGCACCCCAGGGCCAGCCTGCAGGATCCATCCCCAGCAGAACTCCCCGTGCAGGGACCGATTTCTGGAGACCTGGCAAGCCCATGCAGGGCCAGGGAGGTTGACGTGGAGACACCAGCTCTACGTGCCGGGCTGCAGGCTCCCTATGAAAGCTTGCCTGCAGCTTTTCCAGCAATACTCACCAGTGTGCCACAGGATCCGGCCCCTCTGTGCCACGGCTCTTACGTGCTGCAGACTCGCCCTAGGACAAGTCGAGCTACTCTTTCAATATGCTCTCAAACTAAAACACAAGCTTTTAAACACAAGGCATGTTAAGGAAAACTTGATCTTTGATATATCTCTGTGTCCAACACTGCTCCCACTTGCCTACTCCTCAACCTCTTCGTGACTGTTCACAGAGTTGCTTTATTCCCTCAACTCCCTTCTAGGGAAGAGCAACCCCAGAGCAAGTGTTAAGACCCTGAGTAAAGACCTCATAAAATAAAGAAACCAGAACAAGAACTTTTGTTACTCTGCACTGCCATCATTGATCACCTTTGTGTAGGTAAGGAACCCCTCCTGGCCTAGCCAGTGTATCCACCATCTTTTGTGCCGTCTCCACAGCTGTTCCAGTTTCTTTTGGAAGGAAACTCAGGTGTGTGGATGGGAAAGAAAATTATAGTCCAGATGATCCACAGAGAGCTCCAAACAGGCACTGTGGACACAGCCATAATCTTCCTAAGTATTATAATGCAGAAGCCTTGATGACAACTCACATATGACCCTTTCTTCCTCCAGAAACGTGGCGCACTACGTGTCTGCTGTTACATTTACTCCACTTGCATGTCCTATTGTAGGCATCGCCAGTACGTCTCAGCTGCCAGCCCATCAGCTACACATCAGTTTAAACAGACATGAAAAATGCAGCAGAAGCAGAGACACAACTGAGAAGGCTGTATCAGGATTCCTTGCAAATACCACCTGCCCCTATGGTGTTTCGTCTCAGTCTTGATCTCAGAGATAAGCTGGAGTCGTGCAATCTGGAGCTACGTCTGGGTCAAGCCAAGGGTGTGGGAGGGGTTCAGGCCAGAGGATGCTCACTTCCAGGCCCTCACAACTTCATGCTAGCATAGATAACTCTCTGCTATTTAGGATAAAGGGTGGGGGGTGACTGCAGATAGTGGAAAAACCTCCTGCAGGTCCTTTCCTTTCCCTTCCCAAGCATTCCTGCCCTCAGAAACCAGCAGAATTTCACGCAGAGCAGAGGGACCAAATCAAATCTCTTCACTTATATTTAATCTAAGTATACTGTATATTCTTACAGGTCTGGCCAGATCCATTCTCAAACTAACACATCACAGAAAAACACTTCAGATTTAGAGGCTTTGCATTCCACCAGCCATGGTGATACCATGTGAACAGCAAGTAACGGAGTACTGGAAACCCAGTGAAGCTTCAGTAATACAGCCGTGGAAGATGGCAATAATTTATCATCTCTGCAGTAGTTTAATCCCAGATGCACCATTTGCTAATTTATTTCCATATGTACCTGGCAGACAGATTAATCAGCCATCTCTCTCTGAAACCTAGATTGCACTTTATCCCTTTAGTAAGCAAGAGAAAACAAACGTACACAGCAAAATAAGAGTCCCTTACAGAGGAGCTCTGTCAACCTTTAAAGCCTGCGGTTTCCTTTTTTAGCTTAACAATGGCTTTTCAAAAATGTAACACCCAAATCTGCTTTCACATCAGTGCATTCCTTCATCTACTGAAGTCCCTTCGCTAACGCTTGTGAAAACCAAGGCAGAGACACGGAGGGGACATCCCTTCTACTTCTGGAGTCAGCTGGAGAGAGCAACACATTCCAAGGAGAGGGGCAGCATCCCCGTGCCCAGGGCCAGGGCCATCCCCACAGCCGGCAGCAACTCCTCTGAGCCGAGGAGGAGGCTGTTTCTCTGCACCGGGGTTTGCAGAGTCGCAAAATCGGGATGATAATAATATTTTACAAAACATTTCGAGCTCTACTGAACTAATTACTATTATCAGTGATAATGCGCTTCCGATGCACTTAGCCCTTCTTCTGGAAAACTCTGCAAAGGGGCCGCACTTGCCGGAGCTGAGCAGCTGTTAGCACTTCAGCGATGTTATTGGTAATAAATATGGTGTCAATTCTGTGCCTGGTGCCCTTTAAGGATCTGTTTGCAATCCACTCTTTATTTTGATTATAAGACATTATCTGCATTAAACATAATTAGTCATATTATATCATTTGCCAATCTAAGCGTAGTCACTTGACAAGGCGGGATGGAGTTGAATGAAAGCACAGCATGGGCTGAAGCCCAAGGAGATGAAGCGAGTGGGAGCCGGTGCAGATCCGGGGGGGACGCAGGCTCAGGCATCCCCCAGGCATGGGCTTTTTGTATGAAGGGTGTCACTTGCACAGCCACTCTGTGACTCTGTTCCCTGTGTCAGCGTCTGAATGGGCACAGGCAAAATGTCACGATTAAACCATGGAAGACTAATAAAATGATTGCTGAAAAGGAAATGATTTATGAGCTTCAGTATCCTCATAACAGTTACAATAATCAAAATATATAAATATTTGGATATGCTACTGACAGATGGCATATACTGGAATAATCATACAGAACGTGTCACTTTTCAGAATCAGCTTATTCCAGAGTTGGCATGTTTCAGGGTTTTCTGCTACTAAAATAAGCACCTGGTATTTGACCCTCCAAAAATCTATTTTCACAAACACACGGGTGTCTTTTGATAGAAAAGCTACTGAGCTTGTCACCATCCACATATTCTACCCAAATAACAGCGTATTGCCACCGGCTTCCTTTGCTTCGCCTACATGTTGGCTGGAAAGGCAGTGGTGACTCGTCTCATTAGATTTAGGCTTGTCAGGATGGAGGAACTGTGCCTTGCTGAGGTTTGTTTGATCCACATGTTGCCCGCGAGACAAACTTTGCCATTTGCAGCCCCAGGAAGAACAATCGGATTTTTCTTTTGCCTACGTTCCTCTGTTGGGAAGGCTGAGAAAATCAGGGCTTTTGGAAACCTCTGGTTGGAAATAATTAACGTTCATTAATAATGATTAAAACAATTACAGTGGACAAGTATATCTATTTGTGTTGGGCATCAGCAAAGTGGTAACCTGTGCTTTGGACTAAGAAACCCACGTGGAGAAGACCACCCCAGGTGGAGGGAAGGAGGAGGATAAAGGCCACGTCCCTGGCGTGCTGCTCCTCCGTCCTCACATCCAGGACAGTGAGGGACGGGACTGGCATATGTGCAGGAACAGGGACTCTGTGCTGTCACCCCCCTCAAGCTTATTATTGAAGAGCAGCCCCCCGTCCTTCCCTGGAGGAGACCCTGCCTCAGGGTCTCAAATGCAGCAGCCACAGCCCTCCCAGGTAGTAACGCCTCTCCACAAACACCAGTATTTCGGAAAAGCTGTTTAAAATGTGCCAAGTAACAAGCCATTTTAGCAGACAGTAGTTGGTGGTAAACAGAGAAATTTAAAAGATTAATAGGCGTTCATTTATTATGTTACACTCTTTTCAATTTTCCCAGACAATCAAACTGGTAAATTAGAGCCATAATTTTCCACCAATTAATACCAGATGTGACACATTTTGACATTAAAAGAGTAAATATAAAAGAACTGTCAAATACTTCATACCCCTAATATAATACTGTCTGAATGGAAAAGATAAACTCCTCACACCTCAGACCTGTTCTGGAACAGACACAAAGGATGCTGATGCGTCCAACGGCCGCACGTTCGCGTGCTGCACGCTGACCCCTTGACAGTCGCTAGCACCTTTCCCAAATGCGTGTTGACTGAAAAGCCCAAACCCTGCAGCAATATCTATACCTGTAATCCAGTATAGGACGTACTGTCACAACATAAAGGGAGATGGCAATAAAAAGCAATAGAAAATGCCACAAACAAACCAGGGTCATTGCATGTCTTCAGTGCAGTATTGGAGAACGATAGTTACCAAAGCTTTCAGAAGAGAAAATGGAATACAAAAATCTTGATTTGGCTGCATTTATGATCAGCTGACCTGGTGCTTCTCCTCTGCGACAGTTTCTACACTAGGACATTCAGCGTCAGTTACGGGATGGTTTGCAGCACACCGAGACGCCGGTGTCAGCCAGACCCTGTGCTAACACAGCTGACCAGCGCAACCACCTCCAGGGGACCTGCCTGGCACCAGGGGACCGCCACGCACAGGGGCCCCGGGACACGGGGGCAGACCCACTCTCTGGGGCCATCCCAGCTCCCCTGAGCGTGCTGGACCCTGCCGTGTAGGACCCAGCAGTGCTGCTGGTGCTGCCCCAGCGCTGCTCTGCTATCCAGAGAGGAGAGACACGAGCTCTGGGAGCAATTAAGGCTCATCCGCTTCGAACTCTTCATCAGCTACAGTTTTGGGGAGGAGGGAACATACCATAAAGCAGCTCTCTCTTACTTCAGTTATAGCCTTCCCCCTTTTTTCCATATAGTCCTAGGCAGCATAGATTATTGACACAGGCTGAAGGTGACTTTGCAAAGAAGGAAATATCCCCTTCACATGCCGCACACCCCTGCCCAGGCGCCCGAGCAAATCTCCCAATGAATTTTCTCCATTTGCGCTGCGGAGCTGAGCTGGCATCGCACAGTCCGTCACCAGTAAACCCGTCACACAGCCCTCCCTCCACCAGTTGTCTGCCATGACCTCCAGTATTGCCTCCCAAACTCATCCAGCAGCAGTTGCTGCAGACTTCAGGTTTCACCACACAGTGAAAGGGGGCGAAACCAGGAGGATGCCCGGAAAACAAGAGGCTTTTTCCATCAGTGGTTGCTTTACAAGGGGGGCAGCAGGCAAAGCTCCACCATAACTACATCCCACCGGCAAAGTCATTCAAGTAAAATGCGTCCGGGTGGAAATCACTCTCCTCCTTGTGCCTCACCATGCTCACAATAAATGGGCCTCTCAAGCACAACCATATGCCATGTTTTGCCAGTACAATCAGGTAACTGACACATTTCCTAGTGGCTAGACTTAACTGGTCAAATCTGGTATGTAACTGACTTCAGAATAATTTTTTTTTTCCTGATTAGAAGTCGCGGGCTTTGTGTGCCTTTTGACCCAAATTAACTAGCTCCATCAGGCTCCAAAATCTGCAGGGACATTCGGCCACAAGAAAAAAGCTGGACTGGAAAAGGGGTCAGCTGCTTTTGCAGCAACATTACTGGGAATCCGCAGAAGGGTCCCTGCAGGGCTCTGGATCCAAAGCAGACAGTGCAAAGTTACAGTCAGCTAGCACAGGGCAAGATCATCCCTACTGGTCCAACACCATTTGCGATGGGATGAAAGAGGCTCCCATCTGAGGCTCCAGAGCAACTACGAAGCCTGCCCCAGCCTCTGCCCAGACACTTTCCTGGAAGGATGTGAGAATAGGGCTCAAAGCAGAATCGGAGCCCAGGCAGAAATCTCCCCCTTTAAGTCTTTTCCCATAAACGTGCAGTGGGGGGCAGAGAGGAATGGGCTTTAAATGGTTTTGCAAGAGGAACCCCGATGAAAGCAAATCAGCTACAACTGAGAAAATCCAATCTACTTAACTGTCCTGCACAGAACTAATTTTGCCCGGTACAGCTGTGACCTTCACGAACATCAGGTCAGTAGCAGCTTCACTATCTCTAAATGAAGGTGGAAGACAGCCATCCCTTAGCAGGCCACCACAATATCAGAGAGAAAAGAGCTCTTTTATAAAGCACGGTCTCCGGATCAAGAGGAATGTTACTGTAAGATTACACTGCAAATCTAATCCCCTATCCCTAATGCTCAGCAATCAGATACATGAACCTGCCTTTCATCAAAGAGGCTGGCAATTGCAGTATTAGGCAATGTGAGCAATGGGTAGGGGATGAGGTTGCCAGCTGCACCAGCCAGTTCAGGCGCAGGCGGATGGCCACACCACCTCCTCCCGGTGAGGAGTCCTTTCCCAAGGGTTCTTCATGCTGCAGCACACCCAAGCAGTGAGTTTTAGGAAGGGTCTTTCGTAACATTTTCCAAAATGCCGGTACAAACTGTCTCCTGACTGTCTTGTCTCTGGGTATTTGCAGAATGCCCATCAAAGTGGTATCTGACCGCTTTCAGTCTTTAATGTTCAAACTGACTTCCAGCAATCTCATTCTCACCTCCCAGAAAGGGGAGGACAGCACAGGCCAACTACAGAAAAAAAGGGTCATATCCATTAACCTCGGCTATCCAAAAGCCGGGCTTGTACAAAAGGTAGTTATCCAAGTCCCACCTGCACAGGGCAGATGAGGTCAAAGGAGCAAAAGGGCCAGGTGACTTGCACCAGAATATGCTAGCCAGTTAGCGCTGTACAGCTGGTGACATGCCATTAAGAGACATTACTGGTGTCACTCCTCACCTTCCAATAAGCACCACACCGGGGCAGGCAGAGGAGGCTATAAGGCTAGTATATCTAAGCTCAACATCTGGAAAAAAATGCATCTTACTTTCACAGTCTTAAATCAGGAACAACCTTACCGCAAGCTGATATATAAACACTACTTTCAAATCAGAATCAGGCCCATCAGCTGCAATAAGTTGTTTAAAAGTACTCGGATCATATATAAAAGTGCTTTATATCCATGTCTTCCGTGCAGAAGTGATCTCAGAGTGCACAGAAACTGTGTTGCAGACCAATGGTTTTCTACCAGCATAAACATTGTGAAACACATTTAAAGTATCTGCAAACAGTAACAAGGAGGAGTAAAACCTCTTGTCAGTAGATGTACGTTTGCTATACAAGGAACCCACATCACCAGGAAAATTTTTTAAGTGGTCCACAGTGGAAAGAAGTGTAAAACCACTGCTGGAGATGTCTCTAATTGGCCAAGGGACAGAGATCGCCACCTACCTCTGCAGCAGGTAATTCATTTGGATGCTGAAAAAATTATTTGGCCAAAGGGAGAAAAAGGCCAAAGAAGTTTCATCTTAATTTTACTTATTCAATTCCTAACACTTCAACAGAAATAAACAGCAGAGTCAGTTACAAGCCCCATGCGTGCGTGGCACGTGTAAGCACAGTGCACAATACTACTCACCACCTGACAGGGCTAGAATAGCTTCACCTTTTTTGTTAATCTGTTTTATCACACATGGTTCTTATCACGTAATTCGCTACCATATGCTGGTTTTGCAGGAGCCTGCAGTCCCGCTCTCTGAAGACGAGTCCCAGGCGGTTGTTGTGAGAGAGCGGGGCACCTTCAAAACATGGGTCTCCTTGCTTTGCAGAGATGCACCTCAACTGATGGCTGGAGGTCAAAACTAAACAGACGAAGATTAAAACCAGCAATCATTTACCAATGGAGCAAACTACTCAGGGAAGCAGTGATGTATGCCTTGTCCTCTTTGACACGTCAGGATATGGATCTGAACAGCGTTTAATGGAAGACCAGTTTTTGGGTGCACTACTCATCTGCATTGTATAGGGTGTGATGCTACCTAGCATATTGAGACCTTCTCCGCTTAAAATCTGGGACTGTACAAGTCCTCATCCACATACATGACAGAGCGACTGCTGTGCTCGTTTTAGGATGTATGAGATGTGAACCATTCTGGGCTTTTTCCCAAATCAGCAATCTTCTTTTTTTTTTTTTTTTTTTTCCCTGTAGCGATATCCAATCTGGACTTCCTCTGGTTTTGTCGGAGGAGTTCTTGGTGACTCACATGTGGATTGAGAGCTTTCTCAGCCCACAGCTGAAGGCAAGGGTGTTAAATATTTAATGAAGAGACAGCTTTTCTCCCAAATGTTTTAGATAAATAGCTGCAAAGAGAAACCAAAATACAAAAGGGTTTTAGCTGCTGGAATAAAAATATCTTTTTCCCTTTTGAACAACCCGGCTGCCCTGGCCTGGGTTCTGTCCCTGGTGCTCACAGCTGTCCCCAGCTGCCACCACTAACCCACACCTGCACTCGGGAGGGAACCACACTTCAGCCAGGCTCCTGTGGCCATCCCCATCCCGCGGCTGGGCTTGGCTTCAGTCAGGTTTAACTAGCACAGTAGTGTAAAAGCTGGTCTGGCCTTAGGAGCCCGGTGCTAACAGTTGTCAAGCAGCAGGGATGGTAAGAGTGGTAGGGCGTTTTGGGAATTTTTTGTAAAATACCCTGTAACTGTTGTAGTGTAGCAGGGCAGAGACATGTACCTTCACTTGGTCTCACATTTGTCTGACTTTTTTAACAACAGGAAAGCAGTGAATGTTCAAAAATTTCTGCTTTTTAACATCTAATAAAATATTTAAGCATCTACACCTTCCTAGGTCCATGGCTCCCAAAGCTCTATTATCTGCTGACTTTATTCTGTGCAGCTATTACGTGATTCTGTATTTCCTTATGGCAATTTATATGCAGTTAAAATACTGGAAGTTGGAATGCAAAAGAAAGTAAAAGCAAGGATCAAATCACAGAATCATAGAATGTTAGGGGTTGGAAGGGATCTCTGGAGATCATCTGGTCCAACCCCCCTGCCAGAGCAGGTCCACCTACAGCAGGTTGCACAGGATGGTGTCCAGGCAGGTTTTGAATGTCTCCAGAGTCGGAGACTCCACCACCTCTCTGGGCAGCCTGTTCCAGTGCTCTGCCACCCTCAAAGGAAAGAAGTTCCTCCTCATGTCCAGATGGAACATCCTATATTCAAGTTTGTGCTTGTGACCTCTTGTCCTATCACTGGGCACCACTGAAAAAAGACTGGCCCTCTCCTCCTGACACCCTTCCGTTACGTATTTATAAGCATTGATGAGTTTCCCCCTTAGTCTTCTCCAGACTAAAATGACCCAACTCCCTCAGCCTTTCCTCATAAGAAAGATGCTCCAGTCCCCTAATCATCTTCATGGCCCTTCACTGTACCCTCTCCCGCAGTTCCCTGTTCCTCTTAAACTGGGGAGCCCAAAACTGGACACAGTACTCAAGTTGCAGCCTCACCAGGGCAGAGTAAAGCCTTGGACAGTGAATTATAAACTGTGTTTGGTATCTGCCTACAGACATAGCGGGATTAAATCCTTATCTAAGTGTCAAACAGGGTTTATTTAGGTATTCTGTTATCTGTGTTGAAGTATTAGAACAGCACATACCATTGTAATGCCAAACCCTCCTATCAGAGCACCTGCCCTGCACAGGGGTGCTAAGATGTATACACACTCAGCCAGGATTTGGCCACTGCTCAGATGAAAAGCCAAAATACACTTTCACTGTGGCTGTCCTCCAAATCCACGCTCCACTTAGGACTTGGAGTATACCCTGAGGGCATACACCACCATCCTTGCTGTTACTAATCTAGCAGCTGATGATCTCCAAGACCCTCGACTTTTCAAAATAATCCTGAAGAAGGTCTGCACCAAGCCATCCATAGCACCACCTTCTACCTCACCAGTTTATGTGAAATGTGAATGTGAAAACTGATGAAACTTGCACCGTTATGAGCAACGACCTTCTTAGCAGGGAACCCCGGGCTTTGGGGTGGACCATCACCTGCAATGGGCTGCTAACAAAGGTTATCTTTGGCATTTATCATCTGCAAGACAACAGGCAAGACTCATCTGCTTTGGTGAACCTTGTTCCAAGCCAACAGCATTGCTGGGATGCAATCACCGTGCCCTGCGTTGTTTCAAAACTGTCGACATCTGCCGGGAACAGTAAATTTTACTTTCTGTCATTTAAGTGAAATGGGATTCCATAAAAATATTATGTAAATAATGCTAAGAATAATAAAGAAAATTAGTTGAAACAGCACAGCAGCAATTAGCCACATTAGGACTGGACAAGCACGGCAGCAACCTGCTGCTAACAGATGCAGCCTGAGCACTGCTGTCCACGGGATGAAGGCGAAGCGGAGGCAAAGGCTGCGAAGCCATACTTGGTACAACGCAGGACAGGACCTGGACCTAAAATAACGCTTGCTGCTGGAATTTTAAGACTCAAACTTCATGCCAACTTTAGCCAAAAAAACCCCAGAAAGCCAAAATTTGAAGAAACCAACTTGAAAGGTTGTGACTGATACAAACCGAACAGAGGAATAACGACTAACTCAGAAACATCAAGTAGAGGTCAATGTCTGCCTCTCTCTGTACCTCACATAAATACACAGTCCTTTCTACTCACTTCAATGGCCACTTCAAAAGCAGTAAGTTCTTTGAGATATTTCACTGAACTAAAATCACAAATTCTGATTTTGCTTATCCCTTTCTTCTGCTGCCTGCAGTCTCCCTGTCCCGTTTTATTACAGGATGTAACTGCAAGCAGAATGGGACCAACCTTTCCTGTCCCATGGTGAGCAACAGACAGGACCAAAACCCTGGGACCGATTGGGTCAGCAGCGCCTAAAAACAGAGAGGGGCTGTTGCACGTCAGTAACCAGCAGACAGCAACTAAGCATCTGCAGTTATAATCACGGGAGCAGTTAACATGTCACATATACATGAAATTCCTTATTTTTGATGACCTGTAAGCACAAATGGTTCACTTTCCTATGACCTCTCAGAAGACTAAAATACTTATTTTCCCCAAAAAATATCCCTAGTTTTTGCCCACTTGACTCAGAGAAGGAGACTTGGCTTGTAGCTATCTTCAGATATTAACAGTGAACTGCCAAGGCACATTTCTTATTGTGACGCACTTGTATAGCTCTGAGTAATTCCCACTGGTATTAATAAGAATCACTTACATAAATCTCCTTGCAGCAGGTTAAGCACCTCATCCCATAATTACGATCACGGCTTCAAAGAGGGCGATACGCAATTTCTGCCTTTCCCCTTTACGGGACAGTTTGTATGTTCAAGTTCTCTGTGTATCCTCAGTGTAGTCAAGCTACGCCAGTCAAACACCAAGCGAGGGTATCACCCCAGCTCTCCACCTCTCCCAGAGCCAAACTGCATCCGCTTTCCTGAGGACAGTATTTATTGCACTTGCCTGGATATATTGCCTGAGTCATTGGCGGTTCTGCTTTGGGATCTTAAATTCCTGCTGGAAGGAAGAGCACAAAATGCTTATTTTCATTTGCTGTAGTGTCCCATTATAGCGGTTCCCATTACTATCATTTCATGCCCTCTCTTCCCTGCCAGAAGAGCTTAGGCTTTTAGGGTGAAGAAAAGCCTTCCACCTCACACTGACAACCTTAACCCGGTGCTCACCTGAGAGCGATTCAAAGAGCAGAGATGGCGTCTGGCACCAGCAGGTGAATTCCTGGATCCTGGGGGCTTGTGAGAGCCGCTGGCTCCTTCCCTACCCAGAGACCTTCCCCGAGCCGTCCTGGGAAGCCTCTTTGAGGGCAAGCTTTCCCCAGTGCCACTCAGATGCTGCAGCTCCGGTCTGCCAAGCAACGACACCTGTCTAATTCTGAAACAACTCTATTCTTGCAGCACAACAATGCCAGCTCATCTGAGTCCAATTAAACCCCCAAAGAATGATTCATAGCAAACTAAACCGTATTTACTTTCAGTTCATTATCACACTCGCAACTTGTAATTTTGGAAATTTTATATTCTGAGTGCAGCAGCAGGGCTACAGGCTACACACCGCTTGCCACTGTATTGAGACACACCTGAGAGAGATGTCCTTCCCTTCTCTTTTTTTCTCCCCTCTCCTCAGGGGGGGCGGAATTAAGGCAGCAGAGAACTTTAAAAGCTTTGATCTATTCATGATATCCACAATACGAAATCTTAGGTAACGTACAGACCAGAGGAAACTCCATCTTTAGCCTGCTGGACCAGTCCCAGGATAAAGGCTTGCTCTGGGCAAGGACAAGACAAGTAGGTTCTTTAGTATTTTTTGTTTAATATCCTTTTAACGTGAGCCTGGGCTGGTGCACAAACGAGCATGACTGCTCAAATGAGCCACACTTCTTTTTTAGGGCCTTGTTCTGGCAAAACTCCCACTGAACTCAACAGGGGTTTGGCAGAGCAGGAACCGAGAAGCAGCCCAGGACCCAGACCTGTGGGATGCGTACGTGAGCGCAGGGCAGCATTTAATTAAATACATTCAAGTTCTACGGCAAGCAAATACTTGTAATCTTCATGAACGGCAAAACAATACAATTAAAATCAAAATGCTCAGCTCAGAGACAAGACAAAACTGGTGCTGAGATGCCAGATTGCACCATTATCAATTCTTAAAGCTCGTGGTACCTTAAGTGCATTTAAAGGATCATAACTATTACAGCCCAATTACCAGTGGGACCTCAGAGCAGGTGCACTCATCTAAACAGAAGCCTCAGAGAAAGCAATTCAAATTGAAATTGCTACAGGATTTTCAAAGTGTGAAAGGGACTTGTTGAGAGTAATTAAAGGCTCCAGGATGCAAAATAAAAAGGACATACTCTATCCAAACATGTGGGAAAGGAAGCACCATCTCCAGGTACGCAAGCTGACAGTAGGAGGTGAGCTCCCCGGCAGCCGAGGAGACACACAGAGGGTGCCAGGGCAGACAAACTGGTGGGATAAGCAGGGGAATCTGTCTGCGTGAACCCTGCTTGATACTGCGTAGTTATCACAAAGCCATTAGTGTGACAACTGCTGGCTAACAAGCACGCTGGTCTCCAGATACACGTGGTATCCACCACGGGCTGGCACGGCTGAAGGAATACCTTGGCAGGCAAAGGAGGGCAGTGGCTTGTAGGAAGATCGCAGCCATGGATTTAAGGTGAGACACTTTGGTGGTATCAGCTGGAATCACCAGGAGGCTTCCGAGATGTGGCAACCAGCAGCAGAACAAAACATGCAGCAATGCTGTGCCACACACTAGGCTGGAGCGAAAAAAACCCAAAGAACTCCCCAACACACAGGCAGAAAACAGAATACAGCAAAGAAACTATGAGCAGTAGAAAGGGAGAGTTTTCCCAGGACACGCTGCAGGTACAGTCAGAATCCAGAGAACCCCGAGCCCAACCCAGGAGATGCTCCCAGTGGAAGAGCAAGACGAGAAATGCAGGGTCTCTCACTATTTGGATTACGATACTTCTAATTTTAATTCTGTTAAAGAAGTAGTGCTATGGGGTGGTCTCAGGCTTTGATTATTTCTGAAGGGAAGAAAACCCACCACCCCACATGTAAGTCAGAAGACTTGCAGCTCCAAGGTTCCTCTGAGGAGACTGTGCTTGAACTCCAGAGAGCAGCAGGCAGGGAAGGGCTGCCAGGAGCAGAGGAGCAGCAAGGTGGGATCCATCAGGACCATGGGGCATCACACACCAAATGTACCTCTGCTTTGGGAGGTACAGCTCGAAAAGCAAGCTGAGCAAAACCAAGGAGAAACCAGCATCTCCCACATTTTCCTCCTTTTCAAGAGCCTGTGACACTCCAGCTCAGGGATTTTCACAGTTCACAATGATGCCTGGGCACTCCAGCTTAATCCCAAAAGTCAAAAAGAAACTTAAACATTGGAATAAATAAATAGCAGTGCTACCCTGCAGAGGTTATTAAAGCATTAATTTCAACAGACAGATGGCGTGGAGAGAGAAGGGCTATGTACAGAAGAGCGGAGCCAGGAGCTGGATGCGAATTTTTGCCCCTAACATTTCCAGCCATTGAAATACCTCTTCCCCTCGTGGAGGAGAAAATAAAAAACACACACACACAAAAAAAACCCCAACACACAAAAAAGCCTCACACCCAAAATCCACCTTGCACCTTCCATTTGCAGCAGTAACATGGGACTAGAAAAGTGCTGCCATTGAAGAGCGTGAGCCTGCGGTTTGCCACAGGCCGACAAATAACGTCTTTCAGGGGGCTGCTACAGCCATAGCTTGTTCCCTACTGTCCGAACCCACACAAAAGCCCCGTTTTGTTTCAGGGCTCCAGCAGCCCCTCTTGGTGCCACGCTCCAGGAACCCACCATCATCTCCTTCTGCGGCTCGGTTTAGTTTATATGCCACCTGACTGGGACAATACACAGAAGTGAGGAAAAGTTATGGGCATGCGCCTAGATCTCTGACTATCATAAATCTATAATTTTATTGCACTGTCCTAACAGTGATTTGCCTGTGGCTATTCCACCTTGTGCCACGGTCCCATCAGATCTCAAAACCCAAAGTGGGTGGCGCAGGGCAAGAGCAAGAGGCGCCCGGGCACGTGTCCTGCTGCCAGCACCCACCTCCCCCTCGTCCCCGCATTGGCCCTGACCCTGCACCCCAAAACCAGGTCAGGGGAGTGGCGTGAGTGAGGATGATGCCTGAGTGATGCCCGAGCCAGCCGCTTTATGCGCCACCTTGCCTGCCCCGCGCCCCGGCTGCCATCATCAGAGGTCCTGGTACTCCCAGGAGGGTGCTTTTCACTGATCTCCCTGCTCCCCCTCGCCCTGCAGCCCCCCGGCCACCAGAAGACAGCGCCAGTGCTCATGCCAGCCTTGAGCAGCAGGGAGTCGAAATCGAGTTTTGCCGACGCTGCTGAAATAACCAGATTCATCTCTGGGCATATGGTGGTATCTTCAGGGAGAGAGGAAGCCGCTGCTGCCTCCTTGCCAAATTCCTAGTATTTATGGAGTATTTACATGTTGTGCATCTTGTGTTTCTCTTCTCGCTCCGGCTGCTTGCTGTGGCAGGATGACGCAGCCCGGCCGGCAGGGGCCGAGGATATCCTGCCCACAGCCCCCACCATGCTAACTACAGACAGGTAATTTTAACTGTCTCAACCTACTACGGGTTTTCTCCCAGATTTAAGCGGAATAGCCTACAAAAATAACGAGCTGCTTTTAAACGCATCCGTAAAACACCACAGCCTCCCCCTCAAGACCACAACAGAGTCCTGGGAATGCTCAGGAGGGAAAGAGACTCACCTGAGCCCACCACAGAGGTGGGTTCCCCATCCCTGTTGAGAGGTTGCTCTGAAGGGACCATGAAGGTCACAAGCCTGAAAGCACAGCTGTGCCTTTTTAACATGGAAAATATGTTTTCCAAGAGGTGCCAGCTTCACTTATTAAGTCAGAGGGGAAACCAGAGAAAGCTACCAGCCAAATGACCTCTGGTGCTGCAGAGCCCCCAGTCCTGGAGGACTTCTGCAGGAAGGAGATACAGACAAGAATCTCAGCTTCCACTAAAAAGTGTATCACCTTTGCTCTCAGAAATGAACTGGAAAAGCTAAAAACTGAAATTGAGTGGACAAGGCAGCTGACTGCTCAAGCCAAGAGGCCAGGGAATCAGTGGAGATTTCTTACAGATCCTAACTTTGATTTGGGCTTCACCAGAAGAAGGTCTCTCCCAGCCACCCCACGCGGCGGCCCGTGCCCCAGCAGAAAAGGGCTGTGCAGGCAGGGGCGCAGGCGGCAGGAGCTGAGGCTGCTGCTGACTGGGAGGGCGGTTCAGCTTTGCCAACACAACCCCTGACTTCTTCCAAAATGATGTTCACATAGAGAAGTTGGTTATATTGTAAAATGACTCTTCCCTCCCAACTTGCAGCCCTGTGTTTAAACACTAACACTGAAAATGACACGTGTCCTGAAATGTTCCAAACCTCAAGCAAGGCACAAACAGCTTGCAGCATCATCAGATGAAGAACCACAACCAGAGAAGAAGGTTGCTCCGTGGGAAGACAAAGGCAAGCCAGCAAGCACACGGAGCCTGGAGGCACCTCCTCAACCTGGTGCTCGCTCCGTGGGCTGCTGCCAGCCATGGACTCCCCCTGCCCAGCAGTCCATCCCCGGGACCCAAACCAGTCTCAGACATGAAGACATTACAGCTTACGTATCTTCTAGACAAAATGAACACTGCCGTGTTGATCTAATCATTGGCAAGCACAACTGTTACTTTGAATTGGGAGGGAAAAAAATAAAAAAAAAAATCACTTGCATGCCCAAACCGAAGCCAAGAACAATTTTGCCGATATATCCAGAAAAAGCACAGTCTTATGTTTCCCAAATATTTCCACGAGATGTTATGGAAGGTTAGGTTCTCCACTGAAGCATGACAACAGCATAAAAATATACCACATCAATAAATTAAAAAAAAATAAAATATCTTCTCAACAGTACATTTTTGAAAGGAAGCCAGCTGGAATATAAACAGGTGATATATTGAACAGGTTACAAACAAATACATGTTCTAACGAAAACGTTTGCAACTTTTTCCATTGAGCATTTAAAAGATATTCACAGCAATAATTACAATGTTCTTTGAACAGTTAAAAAAAGAGACGGCTGCGTTTCAAAAAAGCCACTTTCCAAAGATTGCATATAATTCTGTGTGCCAGTATGCTATATCAGAGCAACAACTGCATACTTTTTCATATAGATACACTCATAATACATATATAGTGATTTATATTCATAAATACATATGCTTTATACATTTATATTATATAGACACACATAAAATACATATATATGGAAAAAAGTCTTTACAGTTAAGAAGTTGAATTTTATCATGTCAGAAATAAAGCAAATTACACATCAAATATAAGAATGACCAATATGCCTGACACAAGGATTGTGAAAAACAGTCTCTCGGTTTGGCTTTTTTTGGAATTAAAATCTGCGCATGCTCTCTGGTACTAGTTTTGGTTTAAACTTTTACTGTTTTCACAACTAGCATTTCAGTCTTGCTATGGCAATCTGAAAATCAAGGTTTAGGACTGGCTGACAAAGGTGATGAGAAGCTAGTGAGGAACAAAGTCTCCCAAGGTCCTTTCAGCAGGGTGGTGGCTGGGATTTACAAGCCCTCATGCCCCATCAGGTGAAGGCAGACCACAAAGCCTCAACATTCACTGGGTAAGCTGGTAATGTGCAATAAAGATCAACCTTTTTTATGTACTTCCTTTAGTTGCGGTCATAGTCCAGAGGAAAGTGCCTTCTCCAACACAATCTCCTAAACCATCATAGGGAATTTCAACAAAACAACTTCATTTTTTTTTAATTTTTTTAACATGTTTCTTCTCATGTACAGTTCACAGTAATCCTCAGCTTCCCAAAAGGAATCAAATGTTACTCCTAGGCGTCACCATGAACTACTCCCAGATGTCTTTGTGAACCAACTACCCTTTCCAAGCCGTGACAGACCCGTGGCTTGCCCAGCTCTCCCCTGCAGACTCCCTCAAGAGAGGGAGATGCACCAGCTTTAGCCTCCAGCTGTCCTCAGCGTCAAGCAGCCATCATCCATGCAGATAGAACCCTCTCTCATCAGGATCATGGCACAGCTATGCTGCTCCTCCTCCCATTAACTTTCTCTACCCCCATCAGGACGGCAGAGATCTCAGACCTGCACTGACTAGCAAATACTCAGTGCTACCACAGGAGACTCAGGTGAAATGCAAAACTTTACCCTCCCAGATGGGTTTCATTCCAATCTCTGCAACATCCTTTAGTCAACAGAAATACCCTAGAAACTGCTAAATTATAACACGGGTAATACAGACTTCTCTGGAGCAGGGAAAATAAATTAAGGAGTCCCTCCTTCTCTTCCCTGCTGCAGCTCTCTGCGGATGTTCGTGAGAATTTGTAAATGATTCAGGCAGCAGCATTCACCAGCAAGATCAGCTCTGCCAATTATTCCTATACCTATCTATTAAATTTAAGAAATCTCTGAGAGGCTGACCCCGTCACAGACTGGGAGCTGAAATTAATTCACTAAGCAAGAAAAGTTTTTAGGAAAGTCTTGCCAGAGAGTGCTGGCTTGGACCCTCCCTGCAGAGGGCCTGTGGACTCCACCAGACCTGTGTATTTGCCTCAGTGGAGCACAGCACAATTAGCAGCATTAATGGATAGACTATTAATTTAATTCGGTTTTTTGTTCCACAAATAAAGTCTTCTGTCTGTTTTTTATTTGGTTTTATAAATTAACCTCTTTCTTTTCTCCTTAAGTAAACAATGAATGAAGGATTACTCTGTGGGAAAGACGCAAGTGCAAAGGGCAGTGGTTTTATCCTGCTGCAGCAATTTCCTTTCATGCTTCCAAATAACTCTGCTCTAGAAGGCAGAAAATCATTGATGTCTAATCATTTATTTAGTAAGATACACTGTTTTCTTTTAGCTTAGGGAAACTTGTGGCTGGAAAGCTACACTGAAAGTCGGTCTGGTTGGTAACGGCCCCCTGGTCCTTCGAACAGTGATGGAGAAAGCGTTGGTGTGCGTCAGACATCAAGCAGCAGGGCAGTACGGGGAAGGAAGGACCAGGGCCTGATGCACTTTGGTATTTAGACCTGAAGTTCCCATCTGTCTCATCACAGGCATTTCTACCCTCACTGTACACCTGGTGCAAGGTAGTTAGACAGCTGAGGATCCCGGAGGCCCGGCTGAACCACAGCTGACTCTGAGGTGGACCTCTCCAGGGGGCATGTTGATGCTGGTTTGTTTGCCCCAAGGTTCCCCTTGTTCTGGTCTGACTGAACCCCACTTTCCCCTCTATGGGTTTTCAAACAGACACGTACTGGGATCCTGCTGGAAAAAGCTAAACTTTACACCAATAAAGCCAAATTTATTTTTTTTCTTTAATTTCTTCCCTCTTAAACAGCAGGTTGACAGAAATGACCACTCGCCTCTGCTCAGCGCCTGCAAGACAACCTCAGAGCACTGGGTGCAGAGGATTGACAAACCGGAGCAAGTCCTCTGGAGGGCCACTAAGAAGGTCAGGGGGCTGGAGGACAGGACATAGAGGGAGAAGCTGAGGGAGCAGGGCTTCTTCAGCCCATGCAAGACAAGGCTCTGAGGAGACCTTATCACTGTCTACAACTACCTAACGGGAGGGTGTTAGAGGCTGAGCCAGGTTTCCCTTGGAGGTCTACAGGAAGAGGGCATATACAACAGACACATACTGAACGTGGAAAGTTCCAGTTGGATCATGAACAGAAGAAAAATAATCCCACTACAGTGAGGGCAGTCAAGTGTTTGAGCAGACCACGCAGGGAGGCTGTGAAAACTCCACGTGGGAGCAACTGGCTCTTGATGGCCCTGAGCAGGCTGTTGGCCCAGGTGACCACCAGAAGTCCCTTACAATCTAAGTTATGACTCTGTAATTCTGCGATGCTATGACACATTCAGGTTTGAAAATAAAGAAGGCGCTGGTGCTATATGCACAAGCAAATCTGTCTCAGTTAAAGCCAAAAGCACTAGCAGAAGAGTTGTTACCTCCTCTGCCTTTCCAAAATCTCTAAACCTGAAGGTTCAGAGAACCGTTTGTGAACCGTAACAAACCTGAAGGTGTTTCCGGAATCTTTTTCCTGTGCATTTATCCCTGGCAGCTGCTGAAGGCCCTCGGCACTGGTGTGGCCCTCTTCGTGATGTGGTACCTTACACCCCTAGTGCCAATGGGATGCACTACGTGGCACCTGGACACGCAACACCTCTCGGTCTCACCAGGAGGAAAAGCCTTAGCGTGCCATAGAGTGCCCGCATGTGCACCTGTGGTGTGCAAGGAACCGTGGATGCAAGCGCTCCTGCACTGAAGAGCAGCCTCGGTCACACGCTAAGCCACCAATGTAACATGGCCGTGGCACCGGGACGCGATGCCCCTGTGCCTTCTTTTCACCGCTGGACGCCCTTTGCTGCTGTAGGCTCGTTTAAGTTTGGAGGTGCTGACAGAGAGCTACAAGCCAGTCACACCAGGATAGACCTGCCCCGTACTCAGCCTAAACTCTACTGCTACGTCTGGCTCCTGTGCTTCTGTGATCCAGGTGATCCATCTTCAAATACCACCAATGGACAAAGGTTAATGAGAAAACATGCTCAAGATCCCACAGATAAACAAACACACACAGAAATGTAACCAGCCCCAAATCCACATTTTTCTTAGGCCTTCCACAGCACTGCAGATGAGTTGTTTTGTGTCAGCAGCTTCCTCAGGGAGGCTCCTGAAACAGCAGCACTGCTGAGCCATGGACCACCACTGCTGTCACACGGAGCCGGAGGGATCCTGCAGGCAAACAGCCTCTTCCCTAGAGAAGGCCCATTTTTCCAGAGGGGCCAGCAGACTGAAAGAGTTCTCATAAACCTTCTGCTTTCCAGGATGGGCAACAGCTCTCTGCTGCACTCCTCTCCAGATGCACAAAAACTTTCTTGTTTAATTAAATGTAAAAGAATTTTTGAAATTTGACAATTAACCAAGTGACCAAGAACACAGTATCTTACTGCCCTCGTTCTCACTTTATCAGTCTTTGTGCCACCCATAAATTTGATCAGAAATAATTTTATATTTACTTCCAGATCACTGCCAAAAATGATGAATAGCATGGGGGCTCTGACTGATCCCTGCAGAGTTACGTTAAAAATGTTCCCATTCAGTGATGATTCCCTATTGACAACTACTTTTTGAGATCTGTCAGTTACCTAGTTCTTAATACATTTAACGTGTACCTCAGTGAAAGTATATAGTACTAATATTTTAATCATAATGTCATGTGGAATAAAATCAAACGCCTTACAGAAGTTTAAGTATATTATATCTACTCAGTTATCTTATCCCCCAAACTTGCAATCTCATCAGATAAATCAGGTTTGTTTGACAAGACATATTCTCCAAAAAAGAATGTTGAATGGCATTAATTATATTCCCTACCTTTAATTCTCTAAATCCTCTATCAGTTCCTCTATTCTTTTGCCCGGGATTGATGTCAGGCTAAGCTGCCTGCAGTTACCCAGGATCTTCCTCTTGTGCACGTTCCCTCATTGTGAATTTCCAAGAGGTGCAAGAACTGAACAGAAGCAGACCAAAGACCTTCTGCAACAACTTCTTTTAGGATTTTTGACTACAAGTCACCCGGCCCCAGTCATGGGAAGACGTTTAAATGCTACCTCACTTCACCATGTAGCACAGACTGAACACCGATGCTGCAAGCATGACACACAGCTCTACTCAGCCTTCACCACGTGCAGCGTGATCAGTCACTGACAAAGACTAACCGGCCAAAGATCCAAGAAGGCAAAGATGAGTTTGCTGGGAAAAGGACAGCGTTCTGAGGAGCTTGCTCACACTGACCAGGTCCCCTCATTTTAAGGAATGACCTCCTTTGCTCCCTGCCCCAACTCCATCAGTCAATCCAACCTGGAGTCAGGCTTACATTTCACACCGAGACTAAACCATCCCATATCAAAATTTATGATTGGCAAAATACTATCAACTTTGGGTAGGAATCTCCACCTCGTTCTAGTAGATGATGACCTTGCTGCAGCTATTCATGCTTTACTACCTCTCAACGTAGCAACAGCCATGCAATCCACCCAGGCATGAAGCCCTCAATGCTATGGAAACTGCCGCTACTTGTACAAAATGCCTCGGCGCACCTCTTCAGCAATGCAAGGCATGGCCGTCCTTTAAGCTTTGCACCACCCAATTATACCAAATCCAAACCACTGTCTTGTCCTGTTCAGCAAGTCACCCGTGGCACGGGTCCAAGCTGTCTACAGTATCTCCAACAGTGCCCAGCTGAGGGCTGTGGTCAGCAGTTTGGGTGTTCAAGCACGGTAAAGCTTTCTGCTGCGTGCGGAAAGCAGTGCAGGACACAGCACTTTCCTGAGAGCTGGGCTGAGTCTGAGGAAAACCTCCCAGGAATTAAGGGAATCTTATCTAATAATACACAAACTAATATACAAAATCCACATGCCACAGAAGACCTGGCATTGCATCCCGAAAAGGGACCAGCCAGATCAATGCATTTCGCTGAAATGCCCTCCTCCGCCTAGGGATAATTTGCCTGATGGCAGGAGCTGGTGGATAGCTAGGACACATACCAGACAGGGAGCTTAATAAATATCATCAGTCTGATGTGCATCCAGAAGGAAATACAGAGCCAGTGTGTTTGCTCCAGTCAGTGTTGTTAAAATGGAAAAAAATTATGCATTTAAATAAAACTCTTCTAGCAGGAGGTACAGCGGCAGTTCAGCGAGAAGCATTAAACACACTTATTCTACTTCAACCATTAACTATTTTTAATTTTTAAGCAAGTTATTACAGCTACTATAATATTATAAATATTATATTACTCATTCAAAAAGATTAAATGGTCTCAAATAAGAGAAGATATTCTTGTTGCTGCTTTAGTAGCTCTTCGTGATCGGCCACCTGGCTTCTCTAGCCTTCCTCCATGCTTCTCGAGGACACCATCCTGGATGGCACTGGGTGACCTCAATTCCTCCTCATCCTAAGGGGAAGTAGGAGCACCCAGCATTAAGCAGAACCAAGCTCCAGACGTACCCTAGTCAAGTGAAACCACACTGTGGGCCTGTTTTGGCATTACCTCTGCAACCTGTATCACATAATCCAGGATGCTGCAAAGTGCCGACCTCTGCCCACAGCTGCGCTGGTCGGTCAAGCTCCAGAAGAGGGACCAAGTGGCATTCACGGAGGCGATCACCTGGCCTGGGTCAGAGGCACTCCTTGGGATGAGCCGATTTGCACCCCTGAGCACCCGTTTCTCTCTGCTGGCTACAGAGGGGTGCTGTCTGCCTGCGGCAGGTAGGACTTCCGCACCACGCCGGCCAGGCGAGTCCCACCGCACAGGACAACCGGCAGGGCTGGGACACTTCCTCTGTCCCTAGCACAGGTCCTGATCTAACAGCCAACCTGTGCGTAACTACAGGGCAGTTTCTTAGAACGCAAACCCTTTAAGATGGGAAATGGTCCTTTTTCGTTTGCATTTACGTAGCACTGAGTAACAGCAGGATCATAGGTCAGAAGTGGGTTCATCAGGAGTCCTTACAATGCAAATTAACGATGTACTCAAGAAGAACCAGCACTGGTAAGGCTGAGGAGGCTCCCCTGCACAGAACCCAACTGACCCTCTGTTCAGTACGTGCCTGACAGCACATTCCTGTCTGACTTCTCAGTGTGTTGGGCGGAAAGTTGATCTGACCATGGGAAGGAAAATCTTTCTTTGACTTTTCCCTGAAACGGGAACTCATGAGCTGCAAACCACCATCTCTGTCAAAAGCAGCACAACCCATCCCTGCTGGACTCTACTAAGAAGACCAGACACCAGTCTCTCATAACGAAGAATTAATATGGCAAGAGTTGTGCTCGGAGTGGGACAGGAGCAAAGTAACTTGTTCTCTGATGACACTTTCTCCTGTAAGAAATGTCTCTCACTAACCACCCATGATTCATTCAATTAAAACCTTAATATATAGCCTTTTGCTGTTACCTAGTCTCCCATCTGGTAAACTTGATGTTACTTTTTTGTCATCCTTATTCATTTCCCAACAAATAAACACATGCACATTCTGAAAACATCCAAAAGAAGGAATTTCAGGTACCTGATGCTCTGCTTCCAGGTACTTCTCTCTGCCACCCTGTGTACAGCCATCTTAGAAACAGCACAGACAAAAACTATGGCATTGTCATTGAACAAAGCTCCGCTATGCAGGTGATGGAAGTTATCAATCTAGAGTTGAAGGACTTTAACAAAACGAATAGGAAAGAATTCATGTAAAGTCAAAGAACGGGGAGAGCGAACAGCAGCTTTTCAATCAGGAGCCACAGACCACAGGCTTTAGGAAATAACAAGTTCAATAGTCCATTGATAAATAGCCTGCCAACAGAAAGTGCATTCGAAATGGCACGTAATTGCCATTGCACATATAAGCACAGAGTAAGCAGGAGCCGTGCTGAACCGTTCCCCATGCAGCTCAGTCACCGCTGCTCCATGTTTTCCCCGCCTGCCAGTAAAAGTATCATCTCTCCAAGGCAGCCCCTGCTCCCCCACCAAGGTCACGGGCACACGGATGGAGTCGCCCCAGGACAGGGATGCGAGGAAGAGCCTCAGAGCAGCTGCGTGCCAACAAACAACTGCTCCCGGTGGGGTGACGGAGAGAGAAACACGGATGAAACTGGAGCAATGTTTCTTGGGTTGCAGCAGATTTTATCTCAGTTTAAGGGGCTGCATCACGTGGCTGCAAATTTTTTTTGCTTTAGGATAGCTGGTGCTTTCCCCGACACCCCTTTCGTGTTTCTATACCCTAATTTGCAGTGGTCAAAGAACCTGATCCGATGGCACAAGAGCCAATGTGGCCCTCACGGTCTTCCCCAGGCCACCAGGTCCTGCTGGCTCAGCAACACCGCTCACACAGGTTCAGATCCAGCAAAGCACGCGTTGTTCAACTTCCAACCTGTCAAGAGGTTCATTAGCTTCAATGGGACTATTAGAAGATTTAAACTCAAGTACATTCGTAACTGCTTTCCTGAATCAAACCCCAAGTAAAGAGCTCGTCAAGATAAATAAAGATGCCAGAGCCAGATCACAAAAGACATCTGCGATTACGCAGGTAGGATTTTGTGTGAGATTTTCAGCGTGAGTTAGCTCCAACCATTGTAAATGTGCAAGAATTTTAAATTCATCCTAGAGGACGAGATTGGCACATCTTCTACAGAAATCCGAATAGTGAATAAACACATGCTAAAATAATTAAATATTGCATAAATTTAAGACACACTGTCAGGTCCTATTTGGCTTCAAAACATCGGCATTACACAACACTCTCCAGCAGGAACAGCTCTCTGATTCCTCCAGAGGCTTCTCAGGTTGCATCCCAATGGTGCCGGACAACCACGGCATGGGGAAGCATAGCCAAAGTGGAGGTCAGACCTGGCCCTGCCCCACCTCAGCACAATTCAAGAATTAAAGAAACCATCAAAGAGCTAGAGATGAGCAACATGGATGGCATTCGTTGACCTCCTACAGCCCGTGGTTCTATTTGTTATTACAGCTCGGTGCCTTTCTAAAAAGGAAGGAGAAACGACACTGGCAATGTGGCTTTAAGAGCCCGAGGGAGGGGAAGAGCAACGCCAGCAATGAGAATGAGCTTGCAGTGCCCGCTCCCAAACCAACGTGATGAAGTCAACTGAATTAACAGTTTTAACGAGGATGGCGTGAAGTGCATTTTATCCAGCCCTGGCACAGGAGCCAACTATTGGGAGACTTGGCATCTCCGTCCAGCAGAGCCCACGCCCGGCCCCTGCCTGCACAGAGGATGCGGTACCGGGAATATCTTGTGGCTCAGCTAAAAGCGGAGCGGGTGGCAGGACATCCATCTTCCTCCAGGAGGGTTGCTGGGCAACTGGCAAGCTTTCGGCTGGGCGCTGACGTCTGCGCGCACACGCGCGCCTCCTCCATCACTTGCAACTAACTTGATTTTGATGGATTAACATAAGATGAAAATCTACTGCGCTTCTCTCTCTCTCTCTCACTCTCTCCCCCCCCACCCCCCTGACACACGGGGATCATTAAGATACAAAGGAAAATACGATAAAGCGTCGACTTATAAATGCGTGCAGAAGACCATGCAAAGGAAAACGCAGGCACTAATGAGATTAATGCTCTGAAGTGATCCCTTATTCCATGGTAGAGAAAAATACTTACTTGGGAAAATCTCATAATAATAATCAAGCAAAACACAGATACGTGCTCAAATTGTGATTCGCTTGCACCCTTGAGCCTTTCGCATCCTTCAGAAACGCCATTTATTTTTTTCACTGCTCCTTGTCAGATGATGTTTTAAGACTATTTCCCTTCACCTGCTGGAGACGCACCACTGGGGCGCAGAAGTTCCCTCTAATCCCATCCAGCCAGGCATTTATACCACTCTTATTAGCTTGGTATCCCAGTACCCTACTGAGCTGCACTATCATTAATTGTTTCTCAAGTGTCAGCTACAGGCTCAGCTTTACACAGTACAAAGCAAAGATAAGATCCCTGCCCCGAGGAGTTTTACATGCTAAACAGATGGTTAATGACAGCGGCATAATGACAGCCTTTGGACTGGTAGGGGATAACATTTATGGAATGGGGAATAAATTAACCGGGATTCATGGCAAACCGCACTTGCTTTTCCTGGAGAACTCTGAAAAACTGGTGGTGAATGTTTTTCATGATACCTTAGAAATGCGTACTGGGCTTGCAACCCAAAACACAGAACCTCAGGTTTTTTGCAAACTAAAAGCTTTATTCCCACTGAAATTTTTTACTGAAAAACTGATCAACCTTCCTCCACCAACACGCACAGGGCATTTTGTCAGAAAGGGGAAGAATTTCAACTAAACCACAAAATATTTAATGTTTAAAAAAAAAAAACACAAAAAACCCTACAAACCCAAAAAACTCCACCCCTAGAACAGGGGTTCTAATTGCCCCTGAGTTTAAAAAAATTCTTTAAAGAAAGATGAAAGGGAAAAATGGGAAACGACCTAAGAGCTGAAGGGGAATGGGAGCTTAAGGCGGCAGAGCGTGCCAGCAGGGTGAATGCTGCGCCAAAGACACAGTAACGCACAAGGCTTTGGCCAGGTACAAATAAGGAGCTGGGCAGAACCTGGTAACTCCAAGGACAAGAGACTCTGACGCGCAAGGCAGGCCAAGGAAGCTGCTGAGGATAACCACACCATGCCTGCATTATTTATTTCTCCAAGACCGGCATCAGGTGCGGCGCAAGCGGCCCCAGGCAGCAGCAGGGACATTACTGGGACTGGGCGAGGGGGAGACCACGAACACCCACCAGCAGGGCTGATGCCACCAGCGGGAAGCATCTCCCACCGCCCGGCTGACAGAAGCACCCTGGGCTCAACAGCCTAATTCTGATTGACTGGGGCGTTTCTCACGCCATGAACATCTGGTTGTGGCAGGACTCAAAACAGCGTTTCTCCACTCCTCGCCAGCACAAATTACTCGTTTCAATATACATATAAGAGGACTATTAGCTCTCGCTAGCTAAGAGATGGCAAATCCACAGAGCCTGACTTCTGAAGTACCCCATGCACAGCTGATGCACGTGGGTGGGAAAAGCAAGGTCACAGACCATTTGAATTCTTCTACTGCAACAGATTTTAGCCTGTTGTGTTTTACTGCTATCGATACTGGTGTCAGTACCTTCAGCGCCAGAAAGCTGTTCATAATTTAGGTAACACATAGCATTAAGTACAGTGTATATCTCTCTACGATGTCTAGAAGTTAATTATTGATTCTACAACACAACGATTTAAAAATATTTTTTCTACTCCGTTTTGCAGTGTAATGCACAAAACAGTAGTGGTTTTTTTTTTTCTTTCAGTCTTACTGTGACCTTCTGGCATTATCCAGGCTGCATGGGAGAGCTCTTCCGCACACACCAGCCTCTCACTACATTCTAGAAGCACGTTTCCAGTTTCTTACTCGACAATGACTCACTCTAAATTCCCTTGTGGACTTCATAGATCTGTAGATAAGACGCTGAAGTGGGAACTAGGACTGCAGAAAGGCTCCTCTCTCTGGTGCTGGAAGGTGCAGGTCCAGCCAGCTTTCAGTTATGTTGCCCCAGTTCCAGCCCTCCAAGTAACATTTTCAAAAGCTGTTAAAAGGCAAAGTCCTTTTTCCGTTCCAACTCAAGTATTTAAGACCCTGTAGCTCATTGAAAGCCACAGAAATCGGGCCATTTGTGTCATTTCTAAACAGACCTGTATTATTATTTCTATGTGGACAGCTAGAAGTTTGCACATGCGAGACAGGTAAAATACTTGCAAAAACCAAAGTCACAGAAAACAAAACAAATCCTCAGCAACTGCATTAATACCAAAAAAGATACAACCCCTGGGCATTTCAATAAGGAGCCAACAGAACCTTCTGCCCGTTTAGATGAAAACCCCCAAACCTTCCAGTAACTTCAGTGTAAATTCAACTTAAAATAGCTCTGAGACAATCTGAAAATGAATTTGTGAACAGAATAATTGATAAGACTCTTGGGTCCTTATTTCTGTGTGCTCACATAATGGCAATTAAAGCTAAGCACCTTTGAACAGCTTCTAAACAAGCACATGGAAATCTAGGAGAACCTCTGAGTGGGGATTATGTATTAACCTAATGTTCATAATCATGCTCAGAAAGTTTGCTCTTTCAAAGCTTGAAACAGAAATGTTAATATTCTCAGGCAAATAAAAAAACCTTAAGCTATTACAAAAGGCAACTTTTGAATCAAGTACATAATAGGTAATAAAACTTCAAAGAATTCATCACATGCTGCAATTAAAATGCCCAACACAGATTTTTGAATAGCCTTCTCATTTCTAAGGAAACTTCTTTTTTCCACCAAGTGAATAGATAAACTCACGCGAGCATCAGATTATTATTTATTTTAGAAATAAACATACTCTTTCATCTCTGCTGCTGTGAAAAGAGCACAGCGTCATAGACCAAAGTGGCAATCAAAGCCAGTTCCACCTTGTCTAATCTTGCTCTTTAACGGTTCACAGTATCAATCCCCTTCACAGAAACCTTCAAGTATGAACAGTTAATGCAAAAGAATGAGTGGCTGTACACGAGACAGTAACAAGATGACCGTAGGAAAAAACCCTGCCTCTTCCTCAATTTCCAGACAATTAACTGGAAATCTTCCATATTTTGGAAGAGGAGAGGACATCTGTCTACAGCGTGGATGATAGATATGAGCCACAGATAGGAGCAGACTCCAACAATTTCTCCTTAGCCTGCCTACAAGAGGCGGGAAAAAAAAATAAATTAACATCGCAGTGGAAAGTGAAACTTGTAGCTACAGTTGTACAATCAACCACCAACAAAAAGGGAGCAGCACTGCCAGATTTGACAAAACACCTAGAACTCTTATTCTCATCACCACAACTGACGATTACATGGTCCCCGGCACTGTAACCGAAGTCAATGCACACCCATGGACCCGGCCAGGTGAAACCACCCTGTTTGACTGTAGTCCCCAAACTGCGGTAGCCGAGGACGCACCCTTGGGATGGGAATCCTCCATGAATGCCTTACCCTAATGGCAGGAACAACTGTGGCATGAGGGCAGGTCTTGAGCACCAAGTTGGTATCTTATCGACCTACAAAAAACCTGCGACGGATGTTCCTTTAAACAATACACAAACACATCACAGTAGGGCAGAGGAACGAGTGGAAGTTTTGCAGTGAAATCAAACCACATAAAATAGAAACTGCACGGTATTTATGGCAGGAAGTCACCTACATCAGCCCAAGGGACTTATTTCAGAGTGGTCCTGGTAGCAGCTAAACTAGCTTGAAGTCTGTTGTGGTTTAACCCCCACCACGCAGCTGCTTGCACACCCTCCCTTCCTCCCACAAGGGAGAACAGGGAGAAAAGGAGGGGAAAGGGGAAAAAACCAGCACCTTGTGGGTTGAAATAAAGACAGTTTAATAGAACAGTATCAGAAATGGAAATTAATTATAACAAAGACACAAGACAGTCTCACTGTCCCGTGAATTGACACTGTCCCAAGCAGCAACCACGGCTTCCCGCCCCCCAGCTAACCCCATTTATATACTGAGTATAACATCTATGGTATGGAATATTTCATTGGCCATTCCATCCTCCTGCCTATTCTTCTGTGGGAAGTTGAAAAAAAGTCCTTGAAAATGTAAACATCACTTAGCAACAACTAAAAACAATAGGTATTATTGACATTCCTGTCTCACAGCAATCACTAGAACGAAAAATTAACTCTTTCCCAGCTGAAACCAAGATAAGGTCCTACACCCAAACTACACAATTTAGGCATGCCTTACTTCCATTCAGCATAGTTCCAAAAACGGGCTCTTCTGTAGCACAGAACTGAAGAACTGAGGCAAAAAATAAAAAAAAATAAAAAAATCCCAAGCACCACATCAAAAATCACTTCAGCTTATTTGGTGCCTTTAATTTTTATAGGGAAAAAAGACACTTATTTCCAAATCACTTTGCACTCAGTAAACTTTCAGTATGATATTATTCATTTATTCTCAGACAAGTTCAACTTTATCCCTTGTAGCCTGTCCAAAAATATAACAAAATCAAGATGCTCTTGTTTTTTAAAGACTGAAATCTGAGCGTGACCATTTCCTTTCCTTCATTAGTAGAAGAATGCATGCGTGGGACATAGGCTGAAAACATCATAATGCTTAGATTTGGGGGAAAACAAAAAACAAAACCAGGACAACAGGAGTGATGAAGAGAATAAAAATTAAGAGACCTGCATTGCTGTGGTCCGCCAGGGTCTCTTTCAGAGTATCTAACATGAGGTCAACCTACCACAGACAATCTCAGGAGCCTCAAAAAGTCATTGAGATCCTTCATTAGGACCAGGATTTTACCCCAGTCTCTGATAATTAACATCCTTTCTGCAGATGGCCTGAACACTCCCCAAAGGCTATTTCAGCTAGGACAAAATCCCATGGATAAAATCTGCAAGCAAAGCCTCCTATGGGCAGGCACAGCAGCTTCAACAGCTCCCAAACATGCTCCTTTCCACATCTCCCCAGGAGAGAGATGGTTTGCAGGGGATCTTAGATGCTTACCTGGACACACACAGATTTTCCATGGATTTGTGCTCTGGCTTTACCTACGCACTTCTGGAAATCTCCACCTCACCCCAGATCTGAAGCGGCACCAGCTGCAGAGCCAGAGCACACTGCATGCCTCACCCGCGTGGACCTGCCTCCAGCTGTGGGCAGCTTCCCGAGGGAAGGGCGAGCCTTGCAGTGACAACACTTCACAGACACCCAGCACATCTGGATTTTGTTCCAGGTGTGCCAGACTGCTAGGTGATATCCAGCCACCTGGAGCTTTGTGGTCCCCATCTGCTGAGTAAGGGCAATTGCTTCAGGGGACGTAAGAAATCCTACAGATGTCAGGATAAAAAGCAACTTCCTAACCTTCTTCTTTCCCTGGTGGTAATTATGGCAGTGTTCTTCTCACAAAAACAAAAAACCCTGAAGCCCCCATGTTACAGCTTTGTTAAAGGACCATGTGTAAAACCTGAGGAATCTGCTAAGTTTAAAGACGCACAGTAAAAACATCAGGTGTAAATGCAGAAAGCACATTATGTCAGTAGATACACTATGTCAACAGATACACGCCAGCTGAGGAGCTGATATAAGCATATGTTTAAATCTCAGAAGAGAGAGACCTAGACCAAAACAGAACTGCAGGAGAAGCTGTTCCCTCTCCGAAATGGCACTGTGTGGGAAGAAAATGCTTTTTGCTCTGTTAAAACATCTCAACATTCTTCCTTCGCGTTTTTCTTATACTTTCAAAACAAGACTTCCATACAGAAGGCTGCGAGCAGAACTTAACGTATTAAAACATAAACAGTTTCCACCTCAGGAGCAGCCACAGATCAATATGTGTACGGTGGCACTGAGCTTTGCAAAACTCGCTCAGACGAACTCCCCACTACAGGTACCAGCGATCTGCCAGAGAAAGGCTATTGAAGCCTTTTATAGCAATTCAAGCTACAAAAGGATGCTCCTCTACACACAATCGCTGCAGCCTGGCATATTAAAGCACTCCATAAGTCTTGGTGCTCAGCATTGCTATTTTTTAGCAATCATTGTTCTGACAAGGAACCCTTGGGCAGTGTCCAAGAATAAGGGGAACTGCAGGCACGGGATGCCTGGAGTGTTCCTCCTCTGCGAAACGAGGCAATAAAACCACCATGTGAACACGTACCGAAATAACGCGACCCACCTCCCACCCAGTTGTGCCCAAAGAGGTCACAGGGTGAGAAAGCAGCCCGGCTAGCGGAGAGCTTGCCGGGAGCTGCCTCGGGGACCTCGGTCTACGTGATGCTCTAGGTAGGAGACCTAACAGCGGGCAGTTCTGCTACAGGTACCTGGGCAGCAGCCGGCTTTCACTGAACCAGCCACCCCAGCACAGGAAAAGGGGCTGGTTCCGAAAGCACGTTTACTGGATGAACCAATGCTGAGCCCCAGCTTTCACCAGTGCGGCAACTGGTAAAAATCAAGGGCATCTGTCTACACGGTTGCAAACATTTACTAACTAGATACTAACACAGCACTAATCAGAAGCTAAAAAATAAAATAAAATAAATAAAAAATCTTAACATGGTCTATGCTGACAACCGAACCACTGTTTGGCCCTGGATTAATGAATGTAACATCTGACAAGAGCAACTGGAGATTAATGGCCTGTAACTGCTTGGCTACCTTACACTCTACAGGGTCAAGTACATTAATGTCGGCAGAGAAACAGTTTATCTCAACCCAGTGCAAGTACTACAAGCACCCAATGAACTTGGACATACGAGAGCCAGGCTCTCAGAGCCACTTTCTGTCACTAAGGTTTAGTGGTGACCTGTTCTCATGAGGAAAGGTCGCCATGCAGAGAGACTTCAGCTCCCCCACAGCACCATGGCAGAGGGACATCCCAGCCAGGGCACGTCACACGTGCCACCCTGCAGGACCGTGACCGAAGCAGGAGCTTCAGGGCAGCAAAGGCAGAAGACATAAGTGTGAGCTGGTCACTCTGTCTCCAACCAGGGCAAGGATGGAGGCAGCCCGAGACTCAGGCAACCACCAGCAGCCCCCTGACCACATCTGTTCTTTGCTTGGCACATCTTCGTACAGAAGAGCAACATGGGACAAAATTTTCTCTTACTCTTGATCGCTGCATTTAATTGAGAAAAAAATAAAAAAATAAAAAAATCCACCACTCTAGCATTTGGAAAAACATGCCTTTTGCTCTGCTTTCCAAATCCCAGGTGTTCCCAGGGGGCTTGGGAACAGAATCCCGAGCAGTGACCTGCACTCACCTCCAAATAACCGATGCGCCCAGGCTATACAGACGAAACACAGCAACCTAAAGCAGTACTCCTAAAATCCTAATATCCCTACACATATGCCCATACATAGTCCCCGGCTCTGTCTGAATTAGGGTTAGCTGATTATTCAGCCGCTTTATCTTGGGGGAAAAAAGAAACAACAGATAATCTGGAGATTAAACTGGAATCACTCTTCCTGAGAAATTGCTTTCTGGAATGCACAGTGAAGAAAAAAAAAAAATGCATGTAACTTATACATCTCCCAGGGAAAAACTAACATCCCAGTTGCCCTTAAAGAGTCCAGTACAAGTGCTGAGTAAATTTGTAAGTACATGATGCTAAGCCTCTTTCAAACCCCTTCAAATGAACCTTTTCCCTATGTCTTTCAGGTAGCAGAAATTATGTTTGTGAGGCCACTGTTCATATGCAACTTCTGGGTGCAGACGGGAGTATAGTAATGCAACAAAAGGTTGTGTTACCCTACGGTATGTCTTCAGACAACAGCATGGTTTGAAACAATTTACAAAACCTTTCTCTTAGCCCCTCTACTTGTCGGTTTAAGTGTGGAAGGAAGGGCCAGAAGGAGGGGAGAGGAAGGATGGTGCCACACAGGGCTGGCAGCATAACACACACACCACTGACCATCAGTTGCTCTGATCCGAGGGGAGCAGGAGCCACAGCAGCCAGGATGTCCTTCCCCACTCAGCACACGCTTGGGAAGGGCATGTTGGCCACAGAGGCGATACAACTTTCAGAGATACTCGCAGAGGGGACGCTCAGCACTCCAGCCATCCCTCTCAAGCTCCAGGGCTTCCCACGGGGCCAGCGGCAGCCACAACTCTCCTGCAGTGGCGCAAGTCCCCACCAGCACCAGATCCCCCCCTCCTTGCCAGCTCCAGCAACATCCCTTAGAGGGGATCTGGAAGGAGCTCCAGGCATACGTGTGCTGTAGGTGCCAGCCCCTAAAACACTGCTGTGGCACACATAGGAGCAAATATATGGTAGAGCGCATCAAAGGAACAAACAGGTGGTGAAGAGTGGCAGCCTACAAATGCATCTTTCCACAATTTTTATTTTGCTGTCTCCTCAGCCAACAGCGCTTTAACGAAATATAGTCAAGAAAGCCAGCTTCAGCCTGCCTCCAAGAGCAGTGGACCTCTGGCCATGACTGGGCATGGGGTAAACAGGGGTTGCTGTTCCCAACATCACCCCCTCTCACCCTTCCAAACCCTCACCCGACTTCATGTACCTCCCCATCGCAGCAAGCTCTCTGGGGCAGAAACCTCTTTACCTGCTTGTCTACAGGACACACGAGGAAGCCAGCCCCAGAGCCTCATAGAGCCTCAACACCATCAACGCCACAGCAAGGTCCACCGTGGCTGTTTGACTCTCAAGGGTGAAATCAGCTCTGTCTGGCCAGAGAAGAGGAAAAAGAGACCAAAACAAAACCCTGAGCACATTAGTCACTGTTAACTGTTCTTTCCAGAAACATAATATTGAGGGGATTTCACATATTTCCTGGCAGGGAGATTTTGTGGTGGCTTTTAAAAATGATTAGGAAGATATAAATCAGTAAGAAATCCTTTCAAACACATGTATATACGCTTAAAACTTGAGTATTTTACCTTCCCCAAAAAAGCAATTGCTGCTGTCAAGTACACCCTTCTATTACAGCCACGTGCTCTTTTTAAGAATAGCTAATCAGAAAAACATACAGAGGTATTTAATCAGGTGGGGTTTTTTTCTTTAATGACCTAATGTTTTGGTTTGCAACTGCTGCCAACTCACACTGGGTGGAAATTTAGTATTGTCAGCATTTAATTATTATTTTAACACAGACTTCTCTACCTTCCTACAGTGAAGAAATAGCTAGGAAAAAATGCAACAACAAGCAGCTTTTTAAGCCATTAGATGCCATCCTCATTATTTAGCCATGTTGGAAATTACCATTTAAGGACACACAGCAGCTCACTCTGACATCCCCTGTTAGGGCAGATGCTCCCCAGTTTGCACCTCTGCAGCCGGCTGGAGGAACAGTGTCCGAGGGACAGCCAGGAGGGACCGCAAACACCTCACCTTGGAAGCTCACCAGGCTGTGACATGGCTCATTGAAATATGTGCCACAGAACTGAAACATGGAGCACCTGGTTTGTGTTGTACCTTGGGCCACAAACAACAAATCGGACTGGTTCTTTTAGTCAGCTTAAAAGCTGTTTTCCTAATTTTTCTCCTCGCTGTCTGAAACAAACTCAATTCTGCAACCTGTAACAGGCTACAAGGAAAACATGCATGTTAATCTGCTGCAGATTGCAAGACAGGTTTATTTAATTCACACGGGGGCGGGAGGGGGGGGAAAAATCCCCCAAAACAGGTTGCACGATTTCAGAAGAAATCCGGAGCTGTGATACTCACGGTGAACTCCCGGCACCATGCAAGTGTAGCACCTTGTGCTGCGCTGGAGTCAGGACGGGTGCATGGAGATGGCTCTCCCGATGTTCCTAGTCAGTCTGGTGAGAGCCTGCTCCCTGCTTGCTCCAAAAAAGCAAGATTTAAGCTTCAGCCCTTGCAAGAACCAACTGAGAAATGAGACTGCAGCAAAGCTGGGCTCGTGACAGCATGTGTTAAATGGTGCAAAGCAGGAATGGCTGTGAGGACGCACGTGGATAACTTTATCTTCCAGAGCGGATGGAGTAGTCAGCCACACACTTATTAAAACAAGTATTAGTCTGTGATAGCAATCTAAGATAACACTAAGAGGTTTGTCACCCAGGGAAAAAAAAAAAAAAATGATGCTATTGCTGGACCTGTGTCCATAGTAACCACATTTAAGCTTAAGAGAGGATCCCACTACACAGGTGACTCCTTACTTGAGAAACACAAGCACCCTGCTTGGTATACGCTGACCTTTGCATACAGTCACACTCACATTTAAAAGGGAAACATGTATATATATAAACAGACAAGAATGGAGGTTGGGAACAGGGAGGCAACAAATTTTATTTCTCTAACGGCAAGGTAGGGCTCTCTTGCCAGTTGGCAGGAACGAAGCATTGCTCTCCTCTACCCAAAAAGAGGTCGCGGATGTGGCATTTAATATCCAGGTGGTCACTATAAAGCAAGCTACCTGTGATAAATAAAGAGGCTGCTATTTCATCTGCTTAATATTAACTCTTCTCACAGTGCGCTTTACAAGCCACATTCCTGGAGCAAAGGGCACGTATTTAAGAAGCCACATGCAATTCCACTTTGCAGAGTAAAACAGAGGGAATACTCGCTTTGGTCACTGCGAGTATTTGAATGTCACTTTGTTAGGCTGTGCATTGCATTTGACAGAGCTAGCAAAGGAAATGAGAAGTGATAACTGATAGTGCCGTGATTAGATCAGCCACCTTGGGAAAGGTGCTGAAGCAGAGATATTTCACTAAAATAAGGAGAATCCTGGGAATAGATTTCTGGCAAGTGATCGCAAAGAAGATACGGCCAGAATTAGAAATGGATTTTGCAGGCAGATAAAACGTAATGGATAGAAGGCAGATCAACATGATATATTGTGAGGGCCTATAGAGTGACTATAAAGTTTGCTTCCAGTTATTTAACATACAGAGATCCTAGAAAGACTTAACTTCAAAATACACTTTCTGTGTTATTAACTTTAATGTGCAGAAATAAAACAATGTTGCATTAAAGCTCTCTAGTAAAAAAGGAAGCTGCCTTCTCCCCGGCTATCCACCTCTGACTACACTGGAGCTCCATCGCTTTATACCACAAGATGGAAAGTGGAATGGGAATCTCTTCTTGGGCTTCTGACTGACAGAGATAGATGAAAATGTATGTTTCATTATTTTATCTTGCAGGAAGTTGCTTTAATAATGAAGGATAACTATTGGCAGTGGTAATTAATGCATTGTAATAAACTTACTGCATGCATTTCTGTAATCTAACCCTGTTTCCTTCTGCAGCTCACCGACAAAGCAGGTCTTTAGGCTGCTACTTAGGCATTTTAGGGGAGGAGGGTTAGCTTTATTGGCTATTAAAAAAGGCTTCGATCATCCTGCTGTCCACGTCTGTCTGTCTGTCTCCTCCTTAATAGGTTTAGCCAATTGAATTTAAATTTAAAGTCAACTAGCTTCTCACAGTTCTGTAAAGCACAGTGGCCAAGAGACCCGATGAGCAGGGTAACTCAGGGAAAGGCTTCTACCTGGGCTCAGCCATTAAACATCAGAGTTTATCACCACACGACTAATGTGTTGACAACCCACCTTCACTCGCTCCCGTACTCACAAGACTTCCAGACTAGTCGATGGGCTTAAGGGTCCACAAGCCAGAAAAAGCCAACACACTGCACTCGGGGGGCTGAGTTTGGCCCTCTGCTCCTCCCGTCATTGGCTGGTGAAGCATTGAATTTCACGCAAACAAGTAATATATCGCATGTTGTTCATAACAAGATATAGATTTCACAGTTAAAGCAGTATAAATCTGTGTTGCAGCTTCTCTGTGTATAAAGACGCCTTCTCATCTGTGGGTTCCAAAGAGTTGTGTGTGCATCACTCACGTTGCCAGAGTGGGAATACTCACATAAATCACCTTTGGTATCAATGGAAAATGCACTTGAGAGAGCAAGGATGTCTGGGGAAGAGCCAAATATTAATACTGTTTACCTACCACTGGAATACAAATTAATAATCACCATTACCACCATCGCTATATCAATGACAGCAACGGAGCACCAAATTCTGCATCCGTAAAATCAGATGCAACCCCCATTGCATCCCATGGAAGATCCTCATGAACACATGAATGTGGGCTTTAAACATCAACTGTCTACGTGATCAAACACCATGCTATTTGCTCAGGCAAAATCTTCATTGAAATCAGCTAAGACAATCAGAGGCATGGAAAGGGACAAGCTTCAATTTTTGCCAGCGTTCATGTCCACGCTGGCACCAGAAGGAACAACTGGCTAGATTTTCCAAAGTGCCATGCTGCTTGCTTCAACGCTTGTAGAAGTCAACGTGCTTCCTTGCCTACAGATGCTGCACCTGGAATGAACCTCTTGTCCCTTGAGTTTGAGAAGAAAAGCTCAATTCCCAGCACTAGTACCTGGAAGTCTCCATCAAAACAAAGCTCTACTTGTGAAATAAAACAAGCTCTTCCCAACAGCCCATGAGCTGTACCCTGCTACCTGACTTTGTCGTCGCTATTTTGAATAAGCGAGAGGTGAGAGGGCAGTTTCCGTCTATATTAATCAATATTTAGATGGTTTCCTGCTCATTCATTCATGTGCTGGAAGTGTTTTTGACAGCAAGAAATCCACTGAACATAAGCAGGTCAGTAGCAGCTGCTTGAGAAACGCCAATAATACCGTGCATACCCTCCAAATTTCCCCAATGTTCCTATGTTATTAGCAGGTGACAGGAACTTAAATCAAGTGTGTGAAAAATGAAAGCAGGACAATTATATTGGTGTAGAGACCTCCATACTCGAGTAATTTTTGCTTCAAACAAATACCTTATTTAGGCTGTAGATTTTCAGAGTTGGAATGAAAATCTTTCTTCCACATTATGTCAATGACAGAGCACAGTGCTTGGGATCCCTGCCGCTCTGTGGTCCCAGCTCTTGCCCCCACACAATTAGCAGTAGCTAACAGTAGCAAGCAAGACTGAACACAAATTCAGAATGAAAATGACTAAGAGAAAAAAAAAAACTAAATCCTGTGCCAGATTTCAAAGCAATTTCTGAACTTCCCACGTCACACCGTGAACAGGCATCCTCATGTGAGCAGAAAGCACTTTGCACAAAAAAGCAAGAAGGGAGGAAGCACGGTTTGAATAAACCAAGCGCAGCCCACACGGGGAGCGGGAGGAGTCCACTAGCTTGGGACATAACCCTCTCATGGAGAAAGGGCAACTGGGCGAGACCGATACTATTCTTATCATCAACAGGGTGAAGGCTGTTTCACAAAGCCCCTTGGCAGAAGATAACACTGCTTTTCTAGCAAAAAACCCTTTCCTACCTGCACTGTGAAACTATCCCCCCAAAAAGGGGTTCAAGGGCTATATAATTGTGCCTGGCCCCTTCCTCCCCCATAGCATCTCTTCAACACTTTTGTACAAGCCTCCAATGTGACGGCACAGGCGTGATCCACTGGGAAGCCTGATCCCACAGCCACAGTCCTTAGTTGCTGTGGGTGATTTCTGAGGGTGCATGACCTCGTTACCAGCCCATGAGGAACCAGAGCAAGGCCACCACCTGAGATCACACTGGTCCCCAACCTCCCTGTGGCTGCATGGGACCAGGAGCAGCCCCTCGGCTCTGCAGCTGCCGGCAGCCATTGCCAGAGGGTAACTGCTCCTTTCTGGAGATTCCCCACCAGAGCCACCGGTGGTGAAAGCCACCTCTGAGCCCTTGTTCTGGTTTGGGCTGGGCTGGCCACTAAACCAACCACAGATGCTCTCTTTAACCTCTCTCCTTTCCCAAAAACAGAGGGGAGAGAGAATAAGGGAGAGACACTTATGGGTTGAAAAAAAAAAACGAAGACTACTTTAATGAAATATTAATCATAAAAAGATAAGATAATATCAATAAGAAAACAACAAAATATACACAATGTATACAAAACTAGTATCAAGCTTCCAGGATAACAATCCAGTTACCAGCTGGCACTGGGAAAGTCTCAGACTGGACTATGCAACAGATGGGAACTGGATCCTGGATCCAGATTCCGGAATGCAGGGATCGGTATCAAACACAGATGAACAGAGTCTTCCTTGGACACCAGCCACTGAAGAAAGAGCCTGACCACTTTGTCCCTCAGCTTTTATACTGAGCGTGAAGCAGATGGGATGGAATACCCTGTTGGTCAGTTTGGGGGCACCCATTCTCTCGGCTCCTCCCCGCAGGTGTCACCCCTCTACACTTTTCTGCTTCTGGCCCTCCAAGGGGGCACACAGCAAAGTCATCTGGCCTTGGCTGTTATGGGAATAAGCGCAAGCAAGAGCCTCTCTGCATCCCATCCCTTGGCATCAACTATAAACATCAGAGGTTACCACTCTGGAAGCAGACAGCATCCAAATAAAATATGCTGTTAATATCAGAGAGTGCAGTTAGTTCAAAGAGACTTAACTGAAAAGTAAAATCACTGACAAGAAAATTGGTTCTGTTGTACCCCAAACCAAGCCAGCCCTCCACATCTCTCCTCCTTTTCCCCAGGACTGGTCTCTCAACTATTTTAGCTTCAAGATGCTCAGCTTTTTTCCTCTCAGACTGCTGCAATTGCAGCAACATGTGCTTTTCATACAACGAGGAAAGAAAGAAGTCATTCCACTTGGGAAGCCAAAATGTTTTGTGTCTAAAGACACTGACTTTCCAACCCAGGCTGGCTGCTTCCAAGGTGTGGGACAAGGAGACCACCCGAGTCATGGAACGGGAACGTCCCCACCCTTCAGAAATGGCACCCCAGCTTACAAAAACCAAAAGGATTTTTGAAACACAATTTACTTTTCCCTTTTGACTCTGTTTTTTTTAATTTTTTCTTGCCTTGGTACAATTAAACCAGGCTCATTTCTAGTCAGCTGTTTCCAGTCCTTGCAGCAGGCCCCAGGACTGTAAATGGGTTGCAGCCGCTCCAGCAACACAACCTGCTGGTGAGCAAGGGTGACCATCCTAAATGCACACGCCTAATTTCCACATTTTCCCTTATTTTCCCCACATTTTCCTTCATTTTTTTTTTCTAGCCGGCGTTTTCTTCCTCTTTGCACAAAGTGACTCCATGGCGACAACACATCCGGAGCGAGATCTCCCGCTCGGTCAGAACACATGGCGAGGCTGCAGGATTTTCCTCAGACCTTCTTCATCCCACCCCAGCCCTGCTCCCACCAGATGCCCCCAGACCAGAGGAGAACCCATCGCTGCCTCCCCTGGCCCCCCGACCTCAGGGGCGGTTCGACACGGTCCCGCTCCCCCCGCATGGGGCCACCTAAAGACAGGGGTACGGTGACCACAGCGCCAGTGTCTGTTTAATCAATGTTTAATCAAAACCCTGTGACTTCCCGGTTCTTGTCTGAATTTCCTGAGCGCTAACCTGACCACAACACCTGCCCCGGCACCCCGAGTGCAGCGGGCACGGCACCCAGCTGGAGGTCCTGGGTGTAAACTGGGGCTGGCATGGCCACTTTGCCCCCCGGGACAGCGAGGCGAGGCACGGAGCTCTGCACAGAGCAGCCGTAGCAGCACCATCCATTAGTGACACGGCCATTAAGGTCTGCTGCACCATTACATTACAACATTAGACTGGGGAGGAAAAAAAATTAGACATACCAGTTAAGATGTAGTTTATTTATAGCTCAGCTTTTTAAAGTTTTCTAATCGTGCTAGAAATTATTTACAGCTCGCGCCTCTAAAGAATTCAATGTTATTCCCTTTCTCTTCTCAACCCTAAACAATGTTTGATCAGTTTGTTCCGTTCCTCCTTCTAGATTGCAATTTTGTCCCGCCTTAGCTTCACGAGGTGCTGTCTTCTGGCTCTCCCCACCTTGATCTCATGATTGCTCTCCACCTCCACCTCCTATCCCCTCGGTTCCTGCTGTGGCCTTGGTCTTTCCAACCCCCCCACCCCTCTCCTCCTCACCCTGTGAGTGATCTTATTCACCCACACCCCAGCCACTGCCGTGCCAATGAGAAATGTCCTTTTCCATCGCCAGCTCTCCCCTCCAGCCAAGCCCATCTCAGCCTGCCGTGCTGACATCTCTTGGCTGGGCGTCATGTCATCAAATCAAACCCAACATAGCTGCAATCCACCTTTTGATCTTTCCTACCAAACCTCCTCACTTGCCCAGCCTCTATCACTTGTGAACAAACTTCCACCCTCCCTGTTGCTCAGCCCTGTGACCTCTTCCAGTTCCCCCATCCTTCACCTCTCCACTCTTCTGGTAATACCACCGGGCAGAGCATCAGCTGGTGTAAGTCAGCGTAATTCCACTAACTCCGATGGCATTATACCAATTTACAAGAGATGAGTTTCTGTCCTGGTGTCTCTAAAAGCAAATATATTCTATTTGACAAGTAAAAACCTTCAGCCAGGTCCCTCAATATCTCCCGTATTTATTACTGTGATCTCTTGTCCTCTGCTCTCCCAACAGCCACACTCTTTTCAATACAAGTAACCTCCTAAAATTCTTGCCCAGCCCTTAGTTCTCCACTGCTCAAAACGCAGAAGTTTCCTTTCCACTCTCAAGCCTCCTGTACCTACCCACTCTCCATTCCTCAGCCATGCTTGACTTCTTATGCCTTCTGAATACGCCTGACATAATTTGGAATGCAGTAATTAGCAGTAATAAATCATGCACCAATTCAGGTTTATTTGCTGCTAAAAAAAAAAAAAGTTGCCATGGAAGTTCAACACCCAGTGTCAGATGAGGATACAATTAAAAAGCAGCTGTTTAACAGAACGTGGGCACAAACCTACAAACTTAGGTATTTAATCACCAAGAGTCCATTCCACATTACATGTTCGTTGTGCCGTCCCAATACCAAGCACGGTCCTATCCCAGGGAAGGTACCTGCAAGTTTCACAACCATTTTAGTATCAGTATAAATCCCTGCTTGAACCAAACACACCACGGTGTAAAATGATGATTCCACAATAAGACCCCATATTTTCACCCTCTCTAGACCACACTGTTAAATCTTGCAATGGCTGGAGGGTTGGTGCTTAGAGGCTCCAACCTAACCGTCACTGCTACTTTTACATAAATGTTCCCATTTTGAAAAAACAAACAAACAAAACAAAAAAAACCAAAAAAAAACCCAAACAAAAAACCCCACACAAAACAAAAACTCTTGCACCTTTTGTTCAGTTTGCTATCTATTGGTAAAAGAGAAAAGCTCTTTCCAAAAAAGCAGAATTTTGGTTTTTTCTCACCTGGAGGGATGCGAGAGTACAGGGGGCAAGATCAGGCCCTTCACGGGAGTACTAAGGAGTTCATCATGTGCACAATGCCAGAATGATAAAATGTTAATGAAGTGAAAGTATATTAGTGAATTATTAAAATTTCGCTCCTCTCTGCAAAGCACAGAGTGAGAAAAACTCAGCGAAGATAATGATAAAAATAGGATCAAAACATTCGGACCCCTTCTCCACTTTCAACAAAAAAGCTTTACAAAATCTGGTGTTAAAATTAACATATTAATTGGGTAGCCTCTACAAATGATCTACTGTAAAACCCAGATCAAAACAAGTTGGAGTTGGGGGTAAAATGGGATTTAATCCAGTTAAATCTGGATGGGTCATACCTTCAGCTTTCTCCCATCTCTAATAACCTCTCTTAACCTCGATAACGCATCTGCTCCCCTCCACTGCAAGCAATTAAATTCACAAGGAGAAGATCTTACTGAGGGGAGTGACACCAAGCGCGGCTCTGCAGGGACAGGTCGGACTGGGGACTTCCCATCGGCTTGGTGACAGCAAGCCGACTTCAACAACTCCGACGGGAAGCTGACCTTATCCAGGGAAAAGGCTGGCCTCTCTACAAAGACCGAGAGAAAAAACAAAAAGCGGCTCTGTACTGGGGAGCCGCAGAGCTGCCATGGGTTGCAGACAGGAGGCAGGGCCACAGGAGATGCGAAGCCACCACAGGTCTTGCAAGAACTACACTGAAAAGAGCAATGGCTTTGCCGTACGGTATGGACCAATTCCCAATAAACCTGCCACTCTGCAAAATGCTCTCCAGAATCGAGCTTGGATTGCCTTTGCATATATTGTATATTTTCCTTGCCACAAAAATAAGCATGCCCAGGCATCGTGGGCGGGCCAGATCAGCACATAGGTGGCAGGTAAGTGTTGTGCAATCAGGCTCCCACCAGGGACCCTCGCACATGGGCTAAGCAAACAGAGTTCACAGACGGGGTCCCACCACCTCCCGCATGTGGGAGAAGCCAGTATGGGCCAAAACCATCCCGGTCCTCAGATAATTTGGTTTTAACCTATTTTCAGTAAAAGTTAAAAACATCCGGTGTTGGAAAAGTTATTATATTGGCTAGCATTGATGTAAATTCCCACTAACGTTGGAAAAAAACTACAGTGTGAAACAGCTAGGCAGATCTTCCCATTCAGTAGCACCTACCAACCCTGACCACGGGTCACAGCCCTGCCGTCTGTCCGTCCCGCAGTCAGCGCCGACACAGAGAAAGATCATCTCCAGCAAAGAGACTCTTGGACTACAGACAGAGAAATGAAAGAGCGACAAAACACTGTCCAGCATAACAGACAGACATTTCACCTCCAGCAGATTTAGCCTGTCCAATTTCTGCAGACGTTACGGAATCGATGAGTTTTAGGGGGAGTTCTGAAAGAGTCTAAGACGTTACTTCTGTTCCTCCCCGAGAGAGGTGGGCAAGGAAGCTGCCGCCAGCGCCTGGGCTAACACGAGGGTGGTCCTACATGACTTGACAAGTCACCTACATGACTTGAACCACCTGGAAGTTGTGTGCCCAGACGGGGAGAGTTTTAGCCATTCCCCAGAGCCCTCTCACCAGACACCTTCAGAGGGGGGCTATCCCACCACTTTGCGCCCATCCCCAAGAGGGATAACCGGGGCACATGGAGTCCCACTTCTTCGTGGGCTACGCAAACCTCAGGCTAGACAACCAGCTTCAGCCCAGATCACATAAAAGTCCCAAGACTGCTAAAGTTGGGGAGGGTTTGAGTTGTCCTGATGCCTGGCGACTGAACTTCAGGCACCTTAAATGGAGTAGGATTTCCAAAGCCCAGGAGGGAGTCGCTTCCCAAAAACTGCCTTGCCTTCCAGAGCTTCAAGCTGGTTTCCCAGAATCAGCTGATCGCTTCTGAAAAAACACGGCCGTAATTTTTACATTTAAATGAAACACTGTATTGTTGGAGTCCTTTCTTCCCCCCCCTCCCCCTCATTATTCTTGCTGGGTTTTATTTTGGTTTGGCCATGAGAGCAACTAAGAAGCCAAATGCGGTTTCATTAGAAATATTTCAAAATTGTGTCCAAAGGCATGCTGCACTGTGTTACGTCTGAAGTCACGAACTGGCAAATTCCAGCATCAGCCAGGACAGTCCCGTTCCAGCCCAGCTTAGGCTTCTGGACAGCCCTGGCAGCCTCTTCTGCTAGGAAGGGCTCCTAACACCAAGACATCTCCTATGCCAAAAATCACTACTTGAAGCCACTCAGCATGCCAGGCAGCTTCTTACAAGTTTATGTATAAAGTTTTCCACATTTCCTCCTCTGCGAAAGTTCAGCTTAACACCATAAATACTCCGTTGTAAGCTGACATCAGAGAAATAACGTTTATTTCCCTGAACTTCCCTGCTTACTAGAACACAATGACCTAAACCCCAGCCCTCACCTTTCGTCCGGCCATTTGTTCAAAGCTGCGCCTAATCTTACAAGCCCCTACCCCAGCATCCCAGCCACGCCAGCCTGGACGGGGACCAGTAAACAACCGGCATTTTCTGGAACCGCATTGCTGCTTATGTTCTCACCCGCGACCCCACATCCCAAATACACACGCGCTGCATTGGCACATTAGCACGAGCGCACTCGGGAAAAGCAGACACATTTTCAAAGTTTTAACCCATTAGCAATTGCTAATTAAGGGGCAATTAATTTGACTCCCAGCTCTACTCCTAATTTGCCTTGCAACTTCAGGCAGCCCATGTGAAATGCCACGTTTCTGCTGCCTATGCTCATACAACTTCTGTGGATATTAAAAAATGAATTTCTCTAAAGTGATTTATGATCCATGACGAAAGGCAGTTCAGAAGTTTAAGGACTGCTCCTATTAGTAAAATAACTGGTGCCATTTTTGATCTTTCATTCTAAGGGGGGGGGGGGGGGAGGAAAAAAAAAGCTTTTCTGAGTACCATTAATGAGGCTCCAAAGGTATAAACTGCAAATTGGATACTTTTGAAACTGCGGCCCAGAGAGGTTGGCAGGGTGGTTTTTCGTAATAGCAAAAAACGGCAGGACACCACGAGCATTTAACTTCTTGCCTTTCCCTTGGGAATGACTGACATCATAAAATTTTTACAAAGTAAAACCATTAGAGATAAACAGAGTAGCACATACACGGAGGACGATGAAGGGTAAATCTAGAAAATACCTAATCCAGCTCATTTCCTTCGCTGTGTAAAAACAAGTAACTGACACGCTTCCTGCCGGCAAACCTTCCTGCAGATAAGGGTGCTCCCGACAACAGGAAATTCGCTTCTAGAAGCAAGCACACTTTCGCTACCAAGCCAAACTTTCTCCATTTGATCCCCATAGCAATTAAAAGCAGCATCTGGGTAATCAGACGCGAGCTGGATTAAACATGCAACTGCCTGGCTCCCCAAGCCCTTCCCCACCGACTGCCGCCTGCCCGCTCCCAGCAGCAGGGGAGTCCCAGCTCCTGCGCCCCGGTGCCACCCCAACGGAGACTCCTCGAGCAGAAGCAGGCGCTGCTCCCTCCAGCTTTGCCCTCCCTTTAGGCTGCTCTGCCCACCGCCAGATTCCAAAGTCACGCCTTGAGGTTTTCGGATGGCAAGATCCAAAGGATGCGGGGTGGCGAGGGCGCTGAGCACCTTCACCTCAGCACCCTGCAGGATTCACCTCCTGATCCACAAGTACTGCTCACCAGCCACTGGTTTTCTTAAGAAGTCGCAATGCAAAAAGTGAAATATGCAAGCAAAGGGGCAACAGAGGTCAAACTGGTCATTTACACTTTCAAAGTGATGATTTATACAGTGGGTGAAGCACTCAAGCGCTTTTTCTCAGCTTGGTCACTGCAAAATGAAGATTAAAGAGAGCAACAAAATGAAATGTTTCAGAGAAAACGCAGTGAACACTCAAAGACATTTCTCCATCGCAAACATCTGAAATCAACAGCTGCTGCCCAAGAAAATAAGCCAGAAAGCACTAAAACCTTGCTTTTGAGTTTGCCGTGAAATACTTCTCTCCTGCTCCAAAAGCAAAATAGCTCTCCCCTTTCACACACAATAAACTTTCAATAGTCCAGCAAAGTAAAACTCCAATTTGCCACAATAACAGTCTGATTTTCTCATGCTGCATTCATCAGTAATGAAGTATATTTTATTCTCGCATCTCTGCTTTTCTCCTCAAGTAGCACGCTATAACTAAAAGGTGATTTTTTCTTTTTATTAAAAGCTATCGCACAGGGTTTCCCTGTAGCCATTTGCCCCCTGGTTGGTTTTTTTTTTTTTTTGGTTCTCTTTGCAGGTGAGGCAGAATTGTGAAATGGCCTTAATATTCAAGTCCAAATCATTACATTTTAACTGAACTTTGAAATGAGGAGAAACAGAGGGAGATCTACTCAACGCTAGCTTGTGCTCCCGGGTCCATAGCTCTCCATGAAAAGAAACGTGGCCTGGTCAGTTGATTTTAAAAATTTAAAAAAAAAA